>NKDA01000020.1:22500-265088 GCA_002872375.1 Eulimnadia texana
GTCAACAAATTCCGTACAAACAGGTCGCAAACATAAACTCAGCGGCCGCTCTCTTTTAACAAAAGAGCTGTTACGCCGCCGTTTGCAAATTCCTGCTCGCCCCCGACTTCGGCTGTTGTACTCACGTCTTTCTCCCTCAGAGATCACATCGAGGCCAAGGCATTTTATTCCCGCACACTAGCGGAAACATTTTGCCAGCCTTCTTGTTCTCTCGTTAGCGAGAATAAACGCCAACCAAAGCGTTGAAATGGGGCACAGAAAAGGACAAACAACGAGAGCAGTGTTGAACACACTTTCCCGAATCGTTTCTTCTGTATTTAAGACGGCACAGCCAGCCTTATAGGCCGGCCACGTCGCCCAGAGCACAACAAAAAATGTTGTGATGGATGTATTCATCCGACCCTCAGCCAGGTGTGGCCCGAGCGCGAAGCTGGGCCGCCATTTGCGTTCAAAGTTTCGATGCTCCATGTGTTCTGCAGTTCGCATGGATTAGCGCATTTTGCTGCGTTCTTCATCGATCCACGAGCCGAGTGATCCACCGTTCAGGGTCATAATAAACAGTTTTAGCCAGAGTTCTCAGTCCAGGTTCTTGGGGTCAGTCAGCGCCAGACTCGTTAGGGCCAACTTCTCTAAAAACCGGCGAAAAACAAGGCTGTTTCCAACTACCAACCGTACAGTGCGAAACAAAAAGTTTCTCACGACATGTATAGGATAGTTTGTGCGGTCTTTACAAACCGTGTGAGGATCGAGCGAGCTCCTTCGCTGCGACTCTGCGGGCGGGAGAATAAATCTTTAAACCGTTAGGTACCCAGCAAAAGAGTCATTTCAATAGCGGTACAGAGCCACGCAGGTTTCTTTTTTCTCGCGAGAGAGAAAAAAAACCAGCCCTCGTTTCGGCTTCAAGACCCTCAGCTAGCCGCAACTATCACAGAGATTACCGGTCAATGTGACCAGACTCCGTCGCAGCTTTTCAAAGAATCGTTCAACTCCGAGCAATCGGGACTCTATTGCCGAAGCAAAAAAGTTCCTCATGCAACGGGTATATAAAGTGTGATATGACTGCAAAGAGTCAAATCGGTTATGATCCTTCCGCAGGTTCACCTACGGAAACCTTGTTACGACTTTTACTTCCTCTAAAGGATCAAGTTTGAACATCTTTCAGTCTCGCCGAAGCAGAGCCGAAGCTCCGCCCGACAAGTCCGTCCGAAGTTCTCACTAAATCATTCAATCGGTAGTAGCGACGGGCGGTGTGTACAAAGGGCAGGGACGTAATCGACGCAAGCTAGTGACTTGCGCCTACTAGGGATTCCTGGTTCATGGGGATCATTTCAGTCCCCAATCCCAACCACGAAGGAGGTTCAGCGGTTACCCGGTCCTCTCGGACAGGGAAGACACGCTGATTCCTTCAGTGTAGCGCGCGTGCAGCCCAGGACATCTAAGGGCATCACAGACCTGTTATTGCTCACTGTCATGCGGCTGGACGCCGCTTGTCCCTCTAAGAAGAGTGACGGACGGGTAGGACCCGCCACCTATTTAGCAGGCTAGAGTCTCGTTCGTTATCGGAATTAACCAGACAAATCGCTCCACCAACTAAGAACGGCCATGCACCACCACCCACCGAATCAAGAAAGAGCTCTCAATCTGTCAATCCTTCCAGTGTCCGGGCCTGGTGAGGTTTCCCGTGTTGAGTCAAATTAAGCCGCAGGCTCCACTCCTGGTGGTGCCCTTCCGTCAATTCCTTTAAGTTTCAGCTTTGCAACCATACTTCCCCCGGAACCCAAAAACTTTGGTTTCCCGGAAGCTGCCCGCCGAGTCATGGGAGTAACTTCGGCGGATCGCTGGTTGGCATCGTTTATGGTTAGAACTAGGGCGGTATCTGATCGCCTTCGAACCTCTAACTTTCGTTCTTGATTAATGAAAACATTCTTGGCAAATGCTTTCGCAGTTGTTCGTCTTGCGACGGTCCAAGAATTTCACCTCTAGCGTCGCAGTACGAATGCCCCCGTCTGTCTCTATTAACCATTACCTCGGGTCCAGAAAACCAACAAAATAAGACCGAGGTCCTATTCCATCATTCCATGCTGTGATATTCAGGCGCGATGCACCTGCTTTGAGCACTCTAATTTGTTCAAAGTAAACGTACCGGCCACCCGGGACACCCGGTTAAGAGCACCCCGGATAGAGTCCGGTTGATTGTCCGGCCTGGGCAGTGCGAACACCGTGAAAGGCGGCACCACCCGGCCGAGACCGGAATCCAACTACGAGCTTTTTAACCGCAACAACTTTAATATACGCTATTGGAGCTGGAGTTACCGCGGCTGCTGGCACCAGACTTGCCCTCCAATAGGTCCTCGTTAAAGGATTTAAAGTGTACTCATTCCAATCACGGGGCCTCGGAAGAGTCCCGTATCGTTATTTTTCGTCACTACCTCCCCGTGCCGGGAGTGGGTAATTTGCGCGCCTGCTGCCTTCCTTGGATGTGGTAGCCGTTTCTCAGGCTCCCTCTCCGGAATCGAACCCTGATTCCCCGTTACCCGTTGCAACCATGGTAGGCGCATAACCTACCATCGACAGTTGATAAGGCAGACATTTGAAAGATGCGTCGCCGGTTCGAGACCGTGCGATCAGCTCAAAGTTATTCAGAGTCACCAAGTGGACGGGCCGAAGCCCGATTGGTTTTGATCTAATAAAAGCACCCCTCCCGTGAGGTCGGGGCTTCTTTGCATGTATTAGCTCTAGAATTACCACAGTTATCCAAGTAGGATGGTACGATCTAAGGAACCATAACTGATTTAATGAGCCATTCGCGGTTTCGCCGCATAGCGGCTTGTACTTAGACATGCATGGCTTAATCTTTGAGACAAGCATATGCTACTGGCAGGATCAACCAGGTAGCTTGCCGGGGCTCTAACTTGCGTCCTTGGCGTCTCCCGGCCCTCAATTTTTTATTCTTCTCCACCGTCTCAACACCGGAGAGACATGAGAAAAAAGAAAAATATCTTGCCGGCAGACTAGACGAAGAGAACACTCTCGGCTGGCCTTTTTGAAAAGCACAGCGAGTCCTTTAAACCCGCGACGGTCGGACCGCACAGGAGCCAGCTCCCCCCAGAGAGAGAGAGCAAGTTCCTTACACAGCCTTTCCGCCGTAAACCGGGGGACAAGTTGTCTTTCAAACTTCTTCTTCTTCAATCAAAACTTGGCGGACAAGTTTCCGTTCCCATCGCGAGATTACTCGCCGGGCTGTGAAAGCCGTGAACGAGACACTCACTCGGAAAACGAAATCCCGCGCTGCCCTTACGTTGCAACTGCCGCATAGGGACATCCGCAAAGGAATATCCGCGGCCTGCTGCGAAAATTGGTTGCGAGAGAGGCCTCGGCACTGACGGGGTTTAGACGATCATCGGTGGTAAAGCGTGGGAAGCAGTCTGGTTCGGCGAAGCAAATTATCGCGTCTCCCAGTGCTTCTATACCTTAGCAATCCTCTACCGACTTCCAGCGAAACTCTTCCCGTGCCTCGGGCTGGTATCCTACTCCAAGGAAAATCAGAAAGTAAAACGCCGGGCCGTCCGTGATCCGCACGCGGTTAACTCCCCGAAAAAACTGGAAAAATCCGAGAAAATTGCTCTTCCCGGACCTCTCCTGCTCTCTGGGGAACCACGCGGGACTGTATCGGACACCCGTACTCGCGCCGCCTTTCTTCATTTCAATGTTTCGTGACCAGACACCTCCTCATATAGGGAAAACGGTACCCCCCTATGTACGTTCGTAATCTCTCTACTCCTGATTTCACGCGACATTTCTCGTCGCCTCATTACATCATTCGGTAGCGCTCGTCAAGTCGAGAATGTGCGTCCAAGTCTCGTTTCTCTACCGTTTCTACAGAAAAAGTTATTTCAGAAAAAAATCACGCTTCTCGAGAGTGCGGGAGAGCGCCTCGAGGCTCCTCACGCGCTCGCGCCGCTTCCTCGTGAGGAATTTTTCGGAGCGCCCGCACGCACCGGGGTCCGCTACCTTTTTCATTACAACACGGGCGTGTTTTTACACCATTCGATAGCTCTTGAAAAGCTCGGAACGATGGTGCAAGTCTCGTTTCTCTGTGACTCCTGGCAAAAGAGTTATTAACGAAAAATAAAAAGTTATCGCGAGTTCCGTTGATGTCAGGGCAAGCTGCCCTTTTTTATTACAACATGAGGTTGTTTATGCACTATTCGATAGCTCTTGAAAAGCTGAGAACGATGGTGCAAGTCCCGTTTCTCTGTGATTCCTAGGAAAGAAGTTATTAACAGAAAATAAAAGTTACCGCGAATGCGGCTGAAATTCCCGGAGCTCCCGAGGCGCTCGGCTCGTTTGGCCGTGACAAAGACTCGGCGCTTTCGCCGTAACCCGGTGGGGTCCGCAACGTTTTAGTGATAACATGGATATGTTTATACATCATACAACAGCGTTTAAAAAGACGAGTGCTCTAACGTAAGTTTGATCTCCCTGCGACTTGCAGAGGATTAAATATTAAACGTAAATAGTAGTTATCGTGAGTTTTTCACGGGACTCCCGATGCATGCGGGCTACTTTTCAGTGATAACTTGGTCCGCGACGCTGCCCCAGGTAGTTCTTTAGCCGTCAACTATTTTAATGATATCGTCGTACAGTGTCTATCAATGTTATCACTAATTTATCCGCGTGATGACCTATTTTTTTTTTATCGGTTGTTAACTGTTTGGAATTTTTTTTTCATTACACTCTGCAACTGAAACTGTACAAGTTTGCCTACAACCCCCAACACAGAGAATCTCTCTCTCTTACTTATCTGCAAGATTCCTATAGTAAACCCCCAGTGAAAATACAATACAATTTCCAATGATCTGTTTTGCCTACAAGTCTATTATCCCAAGATTCTTAGTAAACTACGAGTCAAATGCCTATGAATCTGGAAGAATCTTGGAAGAATCATTGAAGAATGTTTCGCCTGCACGTGTGTGTTACACGCGATGCCTACAAGTATAAAGAATCTGGAGGAATCTCAGAGAATCTTCAAATCTTTGCTGCCTACAAGCGAGTCCAAAGTACGATTCCTAGTAAACTACGAGTCAAAAGCCAGTGAATCTGGAAGAATCTTGAAAGAATCTTTCAGAATGTTTCGCCTGCACGTGTGTGTTACACGCGATGCCTACAAGTATAAAGAATCTGGAAGAATCTCAGAGAATCTTCAAGTCTTTGCTGCCTACAAGTGAGTCCTAAGTACGATTCCTAGTAAACTACGAGTCAAACGCCAGTGAATCTGGAAGAATCTTGGCAGAATCATTGAAGAATGTTTCGCCTGCATGTGTGTGTTACGTGCGATGCCTACAAGTGTAAAGAATCTGGAAGAATTCTTGTACAATGTTTTGCCTACAAGTCTATTATCCCAAGATTCTTAGTAAACTACGAGTCAAACGCCAGTGAATCTGGAAGAATCTTGGCAGAATCATTGAAGAATGTTTCGCCTGCATGTCTCTTACACGCGATGCCTACAAGTGTGTAAAGAATCTGGAAGAATTCTTGTACAATGTTTTGCCTACAGGTCTATTACACAGGGTTTCTTATGAACCTGCAAGCCGAATGCAAAAAGTATGTGGAAGAATCTGAACGAATCTCCATTGCTCCCAAAGTCTTTTTTTATAAAAGATTCCTCATAGACTACGAGTCAAGTGCAAATGAAGGTGCAAGAATCCGAGTGCCTGCAGTTGTTTCTTTAAAGGATATTCGTAATAAAGCCAGACACATCAGTATCTGAAAGAACATCTTTTGTCCGTCACTCGGTTATATAGAGTGCCTAAGAACCTACAAGTCAACTATTGAAGAATCTGTAGGAATCTTCAAAGCAAATCGTTTGCTTACGAGTCTTTTAATAAAAGATTGCCGTTAAACAGCTAAACGTCCAATACACAAGAATCTCAAAGAATCTTACAGTTTATTTTGCTTACAACTGCAACTGACGAGACTCGTTACATTGAAGTAAAACGTTTTAGTGAGCCATTGAAATAATCTCGCATAGCATATAGTAAACTGGATTGAAAGAGTACCTGCTGCTGCTGCTGCTGCTGCTGCTTTTAGACTAAAGCTGCTGCTAGTTTTACTGATCTTGTAAAGACTATTGCTACTCGCACAGCTAACACTGCTGCTAGTTTACTGAACTTTAAAAAGACTATTGCTTGTCTACAGCTAACGCTGCTTGCTAGTTTATTACATTTAATGACTACAGCTGCTCGCACAGCTAACAGTGCTGCTAGTTTACTAAATGTATAATGGCTATTGCTTCTCTACGGCTAACACTGCTTGCTAGTTTACTGAATGTAATGCCTATTGCTTCTCTACGGCTAACAGTGCTGCTAGTTCATTACATTTAATGACTACAGCTTCTCGCACAGCTAACAGTGCTGCTAGTTTACTAAATGTATAATGCCTGTTGCTTCTATACAGTTAGCACTGCTGTTCGTTTACTGCAGTGAATGACTATTGCTTCTCTACGACTAACACTGCTTGCTAGTTTATTACATTCAATGACTATTGCTTCTGTACGACTAACACTGCTTGCTAGTTTACTGAATGTGTAATGACTATTGCTTCTCTACGACTAACACTGCTTGCCAGTTTATTACATTTAATGACTATTGCTTCTCTACGACTAACACTGCTTGCTAGTTTACTAAATGTGTAATGCCTATTGCTTCTCTACGGTTAACACTGCTTGCCAGTTTACTGCATTTAATGACTATTGCTTCTCTGCGGCTAGCAGTGCTGCTAGTTCACTAAATGTATAATGCCTATTGCTTCTCTACAGTTAGCACTGCTGCTCGTTTACTGCACTGAATGACTATTGCTTCTCTACGGCTAACACTGCTTGCTAGTTCACTGCATTCAATGACTATTGCTTCTCTACAGTTAGCACTGCTTGCTAGTTCACTGCATTCAATGACTATTGCTTCTCTACGGCTAACACTGCTTGCTAGTTTACTGCATTCAATGACTATTGCTTCTCTACGGCTAACACTGCTTGCTAGTTCACTGCATTCAATGACTATTGCTTCTCTACGGCTAACACTGCTTACTTGTTCACTAAATGTATAATGCCTATTGCTTCTCTACAGTTAGCACTGCTGCTCGTTTACTGCACTGAATGCCTATTGCTTCTCTACGGCTAACAACTGCTTGCTAGTTTACTGAATGTAATGACTATTGCTTCTCCGCGGCTAGCAGTGCTGCTAGTTCACTAAGCTTGTAAAGACTTTTGCTACTCGCACAGGTAACAGTGCTGCTATCTTATTGAACTTACAGGGTATTGCTACTCTCTCGGCTAACCATAATGCCAGTTTATTGAACGAACAGGCAACTCTTACGCTACAGCTAAAAAAGCTGCTGCTTACTTTGAAACTATAAAAACTCGTCCGCCACGTGCAACAACGGCGTGAATCGTAAACTCGAAGTCGCGGTGCCCGAGACCCCGGTGCGAATGACATTAAACCCCAAGTAAAAATTTACTATAGTGCACTATAGTAAAACTATGTACTATGTTGCAAAATACTAGAGTATCACACTATAGTGCCACACTATAGTTGAAAACTACAGTAGTGCCCTATAGTAAAACTATAGTGTCCTATAGTTAAGCTAGATTAAAACTATAGTGCACTATGTTGCAAAATACTAGAGTGCCACACTATACTTCACAACTATAGTAAATTTTTACTTGGGACGGCTGCGAGTTTCACCGGCAGATGGCACATAAACGGTTGTAACTTTTAACAGCAGATGGCAGCAAATGGGCGAGAGGGTTTTTTCAAATACGTTTCTTGACGTAACTCAAAAAGTCTAATACAAAAAGAATCTCAAACAACGTTTCTGTTTCTTTTTGCGTAACGGGAAATGGAAGGTTTGGAAACGCCGCGGGCCACCGCATGTAGACAGCGGAAAGGTCTTCGAGCCTGAATCGGAAACCAGGTGCGCTCTTATTTCGTCGTCTCACTGAAAAAGACCACACTTTCTTCTTTTACAGCGAGTCCCCGGTCTCAATCCGCACGGGGCGACGACCGGAGGAGACCTGACCTGCGGTATCTCTCCTCGGAAACTCTTGACGCCGGTCATCGCTCCAGAGCCCCCTGCGACAGAGCTCGGGGAGAGCTGCTGCTCCCGAAACGTCTTTGCGAGACGACGAACCTCGACGAAAAACAACCCACCGAAAGCGCCCTGATAATGTGATGACGCACAGCCTGTCGTGTTGATAAACCTGTCGTAAAGATAAACGGTTTGTAACTTTGAACCAGAAATACGAGAGAAACTTGTTTTTTTGTTTCGAAACACATTTTCAAGCCAGCAACAATGCTTGTAAGCTGAAAACGGTGGGTGTATGATGATCCGCAAGTAAATAGCAAAATTGAATACTTTGAAATTCTGTATTGAGATTAAGATCGTCACTTGGTAAGAGAGTCGAGAAGAAAAAAAAACAACAAAACAAAACAAAACAGAACAAAACAAAACAAAACAAACAAAAAACAAAAAATCCCAATTTCCGCTCGCTGGTCCAACCCGCACCAAGCCGTACCGCTTTTACTCCTCCGCAGGCCACCAGGCTTCTTCATTGTTGCTCTCGTTGTCCTCGTCCGCGGCCTGAGAGATAAATAATCGAAAACATTTAATAAGGAGAACGAGAAATATTAAAAGTAGTATTCAATTATAAACATTACAAACTAAACTTATAAATATTAGTACCTCCGAGGGGGAGGACCCCCCCTGGTCTGTAGCGCGCCCCGGGAACCGACAAATCGACGCCTCCATTCCTCTCTCTGTTTTCTTTTCAAGACCCGCCACAAATCCTCGGCCGTGGTCCTATAGATTCCTTTGGTAGACATCATCTGGTGAATATAGTATTCCCTCACGGAACTGTCGAATCAAATCAAATTCAAATAAAATACCCAATAAATAATCAAAATAATAAGCCGTAATAATAATGAATAATATAACACAACTTACTGTGGTGGTCCGAGTGTTCCTTGCTGGTTTCTTCCAATCGTCGTCGGACGGGCTACCGGGGTGCTTGGGCGCGTCGCATGCTGCTCTGTTTGTTTGCCGTTGTCGCTTGCTGTTGCTGTTGTCGGCAGTTCTCGGACGGATTGGGCTCCGGGGGCCGCCGGCTCGTTGGTGGTCCTTTTTCTCCTGGCTTGCCCGGTGTTCGCAACCGGGAGAGGGGCCGACACCGTCGCCCCGATGCGTCTCCGAGAGAAACGCGGCAAATCGTCCTCCTGGTACCCTATCTTTGTTATACGAGATAAATTCCATAAATCGTCAACTTGAAAAGCTAAGAAACAATAGTACTTACTCTCCCAACGATTTCTGCCACCTCCTCCGACGGGTCCTCGGGCGCAAGCTCCAACCCCCACGCCTCTAGTAGCTACAAGATAAAATTACATTGGAATTATCAGTGGAATATTAAATCAACTTACTGAAATCTTACTTCGCAGAGGAAGTCCTCCAGCGCCCCAGTAAGATCCAGCGGGATCCGCCGGCGACCGTTTCGCGAGTTCACGGTGGTTGGTGCTGGGGCGAATCTGGGACGAAATCGTCATCTTCATGGCTCTTTATATCCCAGACTTACAGCCAGGGGGAATGAGAGCTTCGCAGCTTGAAGCTTTTACCATTGGCCAGTTTCGGTTGGTTCCGCAGCTTGAAGCTTATACCATTGGCCAGTTTCGGAGGGCTCGCAAATTTTCATTGGACGCCCAAGGCAAGGACCTCGAAGTATTCTTACCATATGAAGCGAGCTGGAATTACTGGCAAAAAATGAAATTTTCCAACATAGTAATTACGCACATCCCCTTGGAAAAAAAAATTCATTGTTTATCCTAGATAATATCTAGGCGACAGATACATGCTGTCTGGAGAACAGCTAGGTAAAACCGGTGATTGTCTATAGTTAACGTCTAGATAATCTTCATCAGCTGTCGTGATTTTATCCAGAAAACATCGGGTTGCTAAGTATCTATGTATGTATGTAAGTAATGCCTTGACAAGAGCTAATTTGTTGTCTTGAGAAAACCTGTCTTTTCTCTAGTTAACATCCAGGTTACTTCTATCTATCCGTTAACCTGGTTTTTATCTAGGAAAACAATGGATAATTTTTACAAAGGGTAGGAAGGCAGAAAATTTCAGGCAAAGTAATATTCAAAAACACTCACACGTCTTTTTGGTCCTAACGTTCCCAGGATTGAAGGAGCTAGAAGTATTTGGCCAATGTGGGGAGACCTTGACTTGAATTGCTTTTGTAAGATACTGCAGTTCCCTGGAAATTTTTTGTATCATCAGCTCTGGCTAAAGCTGTTGGGCTTGATAGAATCAAATTTTATTTGAAGTGATAAAATTTCTTGACGGTACATGTCAAAAGTAGACTAATCCCACCAGAAAAGGGAAGGGGTCCGAAACTCCGAGGAAAAGTGTACGAATATTATCTGATAACATGTGATAACACCGAGATAACGGGTTGATAATAGTGATAACACGGCCTAGTTGTACGAAATGTCGGCCTCCTTGAGGACAGGTGAACCCCCTCTCTTGGGAGCCAAATGAACTACAAAACGCGGCACCAGTGCTTTGACCTTCAGTTCATTAGTTGCGCATTTTCCCCTTGAATACGGCGTGGTTTTCCCTTTGTTCCCCTTCCCTTGTAGATTTCAACTATCCTTTTCCCCGGCATGTTTTACTTTTACGTTTTTCCCACTTTCCCCCTTAATTTCCCCTTTTTCAGGCTCAGTTTTCCCTTTCAAAGTGGAAGCACTGCAGCAGTGCTTCTCCTTTCAGCTTTTCGTTTTCCCCGTGAAAGGGTGCGATTTTCCCTTTCTTTCACTGCATGTTATACTTTTATGCTTTTTCCCTTACTTTTCTCTTTTTGAGAGTCAGTATTCCTTTCAAAAGGAATCTCTCTGTTAAGTGGAGACACTACGTAGCCTTTTGTAAATTGCTATATGAATCTCTTGAGGATTTCCACTTCTTGGGAAATGGAGAGAGTTGCCACGTTTTAGCCATTTCCTCGAAAGATTTGTCCGCATTCCTCTATATCCCTGTTGTGGATTTAGATACATACATATATAGAGATAAATATAAATGAATTTTATTATTAAATTTTTACTTACCACTGTACCTTTACATCTTGCCGAAATTTACGTATTACACTCAAAGCCATTAGTTTTCCCTTTTTTCCCTTCTCTTGGTTCAACTTTTCCCCCTCCATCTAGCATATCAAGCCATACTTCTTTGTTTCCCCTTATTTTTCTCTTTTTCCCTCTTTAGGCGAATTTCCCTGCAACGTGGAAGCACTGATTACAGCGTTTCCACCTTCAGTTTTCTCTTCTTTACTCTCTTCCCTTTATTTTCCCCTCATTCCCCTCCGTGCTGGAATACATGCTGCACTTACAGGTTTTCCCTATTCCCTCTTTCTTTATGTTTCCTTTTCCAGACCCTACTGTCCCCTTTTTCAAGGAATTTCCCTGCAGAGTGGAAACACTGTGATTATACTGGTGTCTCGTATAAAACTTTAGTAATACAATAAGAGGATTACTTTTTCATGAGTTTCGCATAACCCAGTTCAAAATTATTCATGTATTTATTATGAATTTCCAATGTAAAAAATAATATTTAACATTAGGATTTTACACATTTTCATGAATACAAATCTTTCACGTTTTACGTTATCAAGAAGTTCGAAATTGGCATAACAGAATTCCCAAACGGTTTGAATACAAATCGCCCTTGGGCTTCAAGTCTCGGACAATTTTTCAGTTATTTATCGTAAATGCGAAGTATACAGCATAAAGTACACAGTTCATACAGAAAATCATATTTCAATTGAAATATCATGTTAAAATTATTGTATGAGCTACAGTCAACAAGCAGGTATGTGGATAATTGGTTCGGAACATCCGAATAGAATAATTATTACTTTTATTTTACATGCATATTCAACTCCCATGATTTTAATCAGTAAAAATTTACGAAATATAATAACATTTTATTTATTTAGAGCTTTTCGCAGTTTATTAATTTAATATTTCTCAGAGTATTCCATTTCTTTTAGAATGTTCTACATAAAACATTTTGAAATATTTATCCGATAATATAATATATATACCAATCTAGCTATTTAATGGAAAATTTAATTAAAATTCAATAAACAAATTCTACATTAAGTTTTATATAATTATTATTCAATTACTTTTGAAACATGGCAACGTTGCTTTTGTCCTAGAACACGATTTTGAAACCAGAAGACGTAAACAATGGCGGAATCACTCTGCTCAAATCCCTCGCCCTTTTTTTACACTTTAAATTGAAAACTTCTAATTCTGTCGTCTAAACTCACGCCTCCCTTTCTTCAGTCTTACAATGAGTGCGTTAAAGTTAATGACATTTAAACAAACATGTAAAACAAATTCGTTTAACATACAATATTTTCCCGCCATTTTTAAAAACTGATTTCTCCTTTTCGCCCATGGGAGCAAGGATTCTGGCCTCCAGGATACTGCGCGCCCAGCAAAATCCGGAGCGGCTCCCCAGAAACAGTCATATCCAGCTTCAAGCGTAATAAAAGCGGCGAATTTTCTAAAAACCCGTTTTTCGCAACAAAAATCAGATTTCTATGTTTCGTATGATTAATATAATTACCTAATGGCGTTTGGAATCGGAATTTGCGTATAGAATCATTTGTAATGCGTATTTCGTGATTACGCGCTGCGAGTAGAATCAATAGGCTTTTTACCTGACCGAAATGTTTTTACTCTTCCAAAACGTTACCAAAGTGTTCGTCTCTTCACGGGCATCACTGTGAGCTACTTGAAAGTCCTTTAACTTAATCGCATCTATTTTAATGAAGTACCCGTTTTACCGGGATGAATACGAGATCGCCACTCGGAGTCAAGGTCGTTTGCGTACAGTTTAGTGCATCCTAGTACATCCAAATTTTGCTCCCTGATCATCCTACAAACTCTGGAACTGCTCCGAGGACGTAACAGGAGTTCTGTTAGCAAGTCCCGTAACTGTCCCACGAAGAAGATAAAAATATTTCCCCAAAGCTTCATATTCCCGACTGAAAATTCTCATAGAGTATGTAGAATTTTCAGTCAGGTGTCATTAGAAAAAAAGAAGTTTTTTTATCCCGTGTCACTTTGTCGAAGCACAAAAAACTGTCCCTGTCATTCTAGGATATAACTGTTACACAAAAAACATTTTTAGACTATTTTGACGTATTTATAATAATTATTTATAGTCTTTTATGTTATCATGTATCCGAAATTATACTTTCTTTGCAGTATGAATTTTTATTTGATTTGATGATTTCACTGAAAATTTTTTTGTTTTAGGTTATTATCGTTAATTATTGCTTATGATTTCATTAATTTTAGTACTATTTCATCTCCAATACTTATTTATTATTAAAATGGTTATATTTATAATAGGAAGAGAATTCGACATAATAGAAGAACTAAAAGAAAAATCAACCTAAAAGCAAACTGCATCTGTGGGAAATAGTCCACGAGACGACTTCCCAACGGTAGCCACACGAGCCGGGAACGCCCACTCTGACTACCTCAGATGCAGGTCCGTGCAAGAGGTACAGGATAGCAAAGCAAAAGAGAGGGCCAAGGGACGGAGCCAGGGTCGGACTCACGATAGGTGCGGATGGCAGGGGTAGTCAAGTCTGTCCATTAGTAGTCAGTCCGTCAGTACGTGTATCGCCAGAGTCTTTCACGGGGTCATCAGGGAAGAACGGGATGAAGTGGTTTTCGACGCCTACCTTCCGAACCACTTCAGTCCCGACGGCGTCCTACGCGGGATGTCAGTCCCCGTAGCCCCAAGGCTTGTTCAAATGTCAAATAACTAGTAATACTATACATATTTTTACAATAATTAAAGTAAAATTGAACTAAGTTAGTGCGTAACTTATTCTTACTATATCCACGTTTGGATAAAGCAACCCAAATCATGCTGACTCGAGATCTGAAATCGCTGAAGTTATTGCAAATGCGACTAAATCGAACGATTTGTGAATAGAAAACATTGTAGCCAATGTGCGAGTGAATATTACTATCAGGGAAAGGATACAAAACTACTATAAAAGGAAAATCGTCTACTTTGTTATAAATTTTGAATGTAGCCTTTCCCGCTGGTTCGACAACGATTTCCATATCGAGGAATGTGTCCCGCAGATGATTAGAATTGCTTTGCTCTAGGACTAGTTCGATAGGGTAAATTTCCTTAGCTATGTTAAGGACGACTGATATTTCATCAATATACCTGCGGTTATTGGATAATAACTTAGTGAATAACTTATTATTCTTAATAATACCTAACATATACTTATATTCAAGCCAAGATAAATACAAATCTGCGATTAGAGGACTCGCATTGTCGCCCATCGGGATTCCCGTTGTCTGTAAGAAAAGTTTACTACCAAAAGAAACGAAAGATTTTTTCAAAACAAAATTTAGCAAATCAAGCAGACGGCCCAAATCAAAGGTGTCTGCTTAGTTGACATACGGTACCCAACTAGCGTCAAGAAAGCCTTTCCTCACGCGTAAAGACTTGTAATTAGTTAACTTAACAACAAATATTGACAATTCACTTAACTCTTTAAAGACTACATCTAGAGGTGAATTAGTGTATAATGTAGTGAAATCAAACGTATTAATACTGTTTATATTTAAAGTTTTATAATTATTAACGACATCTAGTGAGTTATCGACACTCCAGTATACATTGTACCTAGTGTTGCACAAGATACCATTACAGTATCGCCGAAACTTATTTCTTATAGCTTTTAAGCAACAAGTTAAGTCTACTGAGGCCTCGGTTAAATAACAAGAACTAGCCACCTGCAATAAATCTAGATTTAAAAGGGTTCTTGTGCAATTTGGAAATCCAATACAACAAAGGAACTCTATCGTATTTCTCTTCTACATTAATTTGACACCCATTTTTCAAATCAAGTTTTAATTTGGAAACAAGAGTTTCTTTTGACGCAGAGTCCATTTGGTATACTGAATTGTTTACAATTACTTAACTAATTCTCAAGTACTCAATCATCATGTTAGGGATTTTTGTTTGATTCTTAGCGTAATGCTGCACAACTGTTATACTGCTCTCGTGTAGTTTTGATTAACCTGGGTATTTTATCTTACGTTGTTCATTTATTTTTGCTATTTAGAATGTGATTACATTTCATAGATAAATTGCCCCAACTTCTCAATAAAATAATGTGAAATATTTGTGTACATCAAAGTTTTCAGTTATTTGATGTGGTGCGTGAGTGGATATTATTGCTGTTGGGTACAATACAACCTCGTATGTATTGCTGGTATTGCAACAGTTATTAAACGATTATGTACATCTTATATCATACAGCTATCCTCGATTCGCTCGTAACTTACTGATCAATTAAAATTTCACCTGTGGGTCTACACTTTTCGTTTATATCACTGGGAAAGTGATTGTCACGGGTCAGAAACTTTTTCCCACGACAAACTAGTACATCCACGAAAGGCCCGTCTCCCCAAGTGTGCCTTAAAAACCCGGAGAGGGTCTGTTTCGGCACTAATGCTTTCTACAGCAAATGTATTCTAGACTTGACCAGGTATGAAGGTGCTTTCTTGTGGTGACTGTGCCACACTTGACATTTCTGAGTGAACGAGAGTGCAAACGATGCCTTGTTAGCTGAGTGATAGTTTCAAAAAAATCACCAGTGGTTCGTCTATGCTGAACAAGTGGTCAAGTGTTTTTGTGGACTCTCAATATTTTCGGATTTTTTTATTTTTGTGGTGGCTAAATTAAATTTTCTTTCGTTTAGTTCTACAAGAGAAACCATCGGGGGTAAATACCCTATCTCCGTAGTTATCTGTTCAACTATGGTTGAATTTGGTGTCCGCATGTCTTAAACATGTATTTCTACTTAATTTAAACGGTTCAATAAAACCCAGCTTCTGTCTGATCAAACAGCAAATAATATGGAATAAAGGAGACAATTTGTAATATTCACTTTCGTGTTTTGTTCTATTTGTGTTAAAGGTTTAATAACTTTCCATATGGGTCAGAAGTTGGGCAGTTTAATTTGATTTCTACTTCTGAGTTCATTTTCAAGCTTTTGGGCTTCTGGAGACAATTATCAATAAAATAAATCTTGTTTTTGACATATTTTATGCATCCTGCATCATCTACTTGAGGCATACTACACACATAAACTTTAAATTTCCTGATCGGTAGCTCAATGAAATGCTCAGGTAAGGTATCTAAGATGTCTTTATTTTCAATATTTTTATTGTCTCACGCTCTGTATGACTAGAATTAACTCTTGTTTGCACGAATCACTTAACGACAAAAAACAACAGCACTCAAAATCAACAAATGTTTGTTAAGTCAACCACCAAAACGGTAATATTATCAACAGATCCACGTTGGTAAGCTTGCATAGCTAAACTTCGGGCCCCTAGATGGGACTCCTGAAGTCTTTGGCGAACGTAGAGTGCGGCTTCTTCGTTGCTAAAGGCGTCCCAAAGGCCATCAGAAGCGAGTATTAAGAAAGAGGGCGGCTGCAATTTGAGCTCTTTCAAATCAAATGACAGAACATCGGGCTCGGCGATGAGAAGCTTTCTTTCCTGCACGGAAATTCAATTTATTAGTCTAATTAAACCTAGACAAAATGTCGCTTGAACTTTATAATCGTAACGGTATACGGTACGAAAGTTTTCGGGCTAAACTTAAATATTGTTCTGCTATGGTCGAGCCATGTTACTAGCAAATGTTTAATTGCTTCTGCTAGTTGTACCTTGAGAGGGAAGTCGCCGAGGGCTCTTGATGTGGCTAAAATGCCGGCTACTCTCCAAACTCCGTTGAAAGCGATGAAGCCACCGGCTTCCTGGATCCGTCTTCTTTCCTTCAGCTATTGAACAATACATGCTAAGTTTATACCTTATAGAATGTTAGCATGAAGTTTGTTTCATACTTGCTGAGGCTTGTGGTCGAAAGACAAAGGAATGACTGTACCCTTGCCGTCACAAAGAATGCCGCGTGAATCGCCCACGTTGGCTACAGCTAGACGACCCTGGACTGGATCTAGTAAGGCAACTAGTGCTGTGCTACCTAGAAAACAAATGTTGAAACATTAATTTTTCACTTTTTGCTCATGCTGTGTGGTAAAGATATAGATCCCCATACTTTCTGTATCTTGCAACTATCGTTAAAAGACTAAGTTTAACAGGCCCTAAATCAATGGCTAAATATAAGTTTGCCACATGTTCATATGATAAGTGAACAGTATTGCAGAGATGATCCATACCTGCAACGTCGTTCTTCTTCTTGGCCTCCACGAGCAAGGCTTTGTCCGATTCAACTATAGCTTTATTAAGTTCTCCAGAAAGGTCTAGGAGATCTTGCTTTTGAGTATTACAAGTGGTGAGCTTCTTCGTGTTAGTGTTGCTGCTACTACTGCTCGTTCTGCGTACAGCAGCAATATTTTCTTTACCACTGCTGCTCCGGCGTATAAGTTTGCTTTCACTCGAATCATCTTGACCTAGGAAACATTTCACAGTCGTATTACAGAATCTATATGCAGTTCACTTAAGTTGATTACTGTCTTGGCCCGAGAAGTAGAACTTTCTTCTCACCGAAGGCGTCTTTGTTAACTTAACATTTCCCTCGGTGTTAGATTCCGAGCTTCCTTGTTTAAAATCTTTTGAAGTTTTGGTTTCTCGCTCGTTGTTTTCTACCAGGTTTTCAAGGGATGTTATTGGTGCACTGGGTGTTGAATCGGCCGCAGGTTTCGTTCGGGGTAGTTCTTCGATTTTTTCTGGTGGATTTATGGCAATTTTGTGTTTCTGTGCAATTATCCGCTTCTCCAGCCACTGACATATCCACTTTTGTGCAAAATCAGCAGCAAACTGAAAGAGAGAAATTCGGTGAGTGACGAGCTTGCGTTGAGATGTATTAGTTCTGCTAGAGAATTGAGTGTACTTTCCATGTAGAAATATTTATTTCTATAATATGGGTTAATGCATGAGCTCGTTTGTTTTGAAAACAACTTGGCAAGGCATACGTGATGAGGTTTAGCTCACGTATTCTATTTTCAGAATCGAGTGTTGCTGTTACGGGACTAAGGGCTTCAAGAGATTTTATTTTAAGAGTGTCTTGCTGGCAGCAGTTTACTGCGGTAAAACCGCACAATATTTCTGAAAAACTCTAACTTGGTTGCCGTATTCCACATTCACTAGTTACTCTTTCAATTAAAAGAAAGTAGGAAAAAAAATACGTTTGCAGCGATAGTGCAGATTTGAGTATCTGGAGCACATTTCTTTATTTAAATGTTTTTAAGGGTAAGACTTCTCGTATAACGTTAATTCTAGTTCTGAATTAGTTTCTGGCAGCTTTTCTTTGGATAAGAAATGGAGAGCTTCAAGTTTGGCAGTTTACCAAACCCGCTTCGTTGGCCGAAATTCAATCTTCGGAAGAAGACAATACGGAGACCGATTGATTAATTTCTCAAACGGAAAACAACAAGAAATGATAAAATATATATCAGGATTGACTTAAATTAATTACTTCTCCTCCGTGGCCATCGTAGATAGCGAAGAGTTGTATGGGAGTCGTCCCCAGTTTCTCTACAAGGGTAAAGCGGTCTTCCATCTTGGGTCTACGTCCCTGTAGCGCGTAACACGCGGAGGTTCCGTTGCTCGAACGAAGATCCCAAGTGGACCCTGGATTGTGCATTTGGATGTGTAGTAATTCTGCTTTGCGGACAGGACCCGCAGCAATTGCGACAGCGATTGCAGCAGAGCGTACGCGACGCGCAATACGTTTTCCAATGCGGAAGATTACGTACCAAACGCGCTGGACCTTATCGTTTTTAGCCAGCATAGTGATTAATCCAATCACGAAAAGAAACTCTATCACGGGAAGGAAAGAACCCAAACCAGAATTTGTGTGGTAGGCTGACAACTCCAGTGCGGAAATATCACTGAAAAGGTTGAGAGAGCGCACCGCAACATGTGCTAGAATATTAATGGCGCTACACACAACATCGTGCTCCGTATTGTCATCCATTATTGCGGAAAAATAAATCTATAGTCACCAGAACAATAAGTGATCGGCTTTATAATCCCACTATTCTATTGTAACTGTTGTGAACGAGACGCGGGTCCCGCAAACACGGCGGCAGCCACTGTTTTATTTTTAGAACCGACTTCACAGCTTTAATTCTGCACGCCAATGCACAACGCGCATGTCTGATTCTTACACTTGATTTTAATAAACTTTAAACTTATAAATTTTGGGTAGAAAATGTAATAAGAATGATTTCCTGTTGTGTATGGGACTTATGAATTTGGCGCGCTGAATAATAAACTCAGTAATCGATAGTAAAAGTTGTATCGATAGTTCAGCGTAGGTGACAGTTTGAGAGCAACAGCACAGTATAGAGAACATTCAGTAACACGGCAAGTCCTATCTCCCCATGTTAATACCACGAGCGCGACACTAGCGCCAGATTTCTGCGGATGGCTGCTGTTGGTACTAAGGCTGCATTGAGAAAATCTACAGGCTTGGCCGCTGAGGCTTTAAGCGCTCGTAGTACCAACAACACTCAACCGCAGATATCTAGCGCTAGTATCGCGCTCGCGGCATTAACATGGGGAGATAGGACTTACCGTGTTACTGAATGTTCTCTATGCTGTGAGCAGCAGTCTAAGGCCAAATGGCATGTACCCTGTTTTCAGTCTGCTGCTTAACTTTGTAGGTGGAAATATTTTCAGACCGGGGAAGGGAAAATCCTTTTAGGTATCTTTCTGCAAGAGTCGTTTCCAAACTTTTTTTCTTCCAGTTTCTTAAAATTCCGAAAGAAGTTCCATCAAAGAATGGGACGCAGACGCCTTAAAACTCTCACTCATCTGAGTCATATATTTTCGTCTTTCAAAATCTGCTATTGCTTTCATTCATTGTTAAGTTTGCGTAAAATATTGATATCTTATCAGACCTTTTGCTCATTCAGGTTAATGCAAAATGTCGGACAGTGAAGACAAGCCCCCGGCTCCTCCAGTGCGATTAACTAGTAATAGGTTCGTAATTTGGTTTCATTTAGATATACAAATATTCACGATAGGTGAATGAACCTTGTTTACAGGAACGAGTCAATGAATGTCGTCCCCGTAGACCTGAAGCCTCTACCCAAAGAACCCGAACCCGACAGGAAAAAGACGCTGAAACCCAAGATCTACACCAAGAAGAAGGATGGATCAGAGAAGCCCAACATTTCGTACCCGACCAATTTTGAGCACACGGTTCATGTCGGTTTTGACCCGATTACTGGAGAGTTCACGGTACTATCAGCTTTTTTGTACTATAAGCATTAAGCATGCGGGAACGAGCTTTATGTGTGCTTGCGTCTGCTTGAGCTCGAGCCTTGATATCTGGTATTCGGAACATTTCAATAATCTAAGAATACCAAAATCATTTGAAGTAATGCCACGTTAAAGCACATTGTAATATAGAAATTAATAACTAACGGCTTATTTTCTTTTACGCAAGCAGCAATGTGAAGTAAGTAGCTGAAGAGCTTTACGTGTTAAACAGCTCTCGTTTCAAATCAAAGGGGGAAATCGAGATAACTGATTTTGGTTGTTACAGGGCATGCCGGAAGCATGGGCCAAACTGCTGCAGTCGTCGAACATCAGCAAACAGGAGCAGAAGAAGAACCCACAGGCCGTGCTGGACGTCCTCAACTGGTTCGACAACTCGGCCAAAGAACGCAACGAGACAAAGTTCATGACGGTCCACACGGAACCTCAGAAAATCAGCGGTACACGTTGTTATTCATTTGTTACTTATAGTATTACGAATTTTGAATTTTTGTTAAACAGAACTGTATACCAGACCGACGTTTTTAACTGAGAGAGCAGCTCCACAAGTTTCCCTCGTAGTGAAAAGTCCCAGTCATGGGGTCCCCTCCCCTTTGCAGCACGGAATCATCTCGCCACCCATTCCGGGAAGAAACGGATCGGGAACGGGATCGGTTTCCACTCCTGACACGGAATCGAGTCTTACAACGGATACAGTGAGCAGTGAGAGAGATGAAGACCACGCGGTCGAAAAGGACATCCCGGCTGATGAAGAAGAGAATGAGCCGCCCCCTCCTCCAATCGCCACTAGGCCGGAGAGAACGAAATCGATTGTAAAAGATTATTTTTCCTTTACACTGAACCTAAATATAAGTTTGACTGAATTTTGTTACAGTATACCAAACCGATTGAAGATGAGGAAGAGCCTCAGACAAACAATGGAGTGCCCGTTCTGGATCGGAACAAGAACGCTGCTCCTGCGACAACTCCTGTTGCCCAGACTCCCGCTGCTTGTCCCCCGCAGCCGCGCCGGCCGCTCCAGCGAGCCGTAACGCCAAGAAAAAGATGAGCGATGAGGAGATTTACGAGAGGCTGAGGAGTATCGTCAGTGTGGGAGACCCCAATAGGAAATATACCAAGATAGACAAAATCGGACAAGGGTAAAACATTAAAACTACAATTACAGTCATGTTCATTAAAAATGGGTACAGCAAGGAAAGGATGAACGCTACTTTTTCTTTGTTTTTACCAGGATATTTGATTATTATTTGGTTGTAAATGTATATCTTGTTAAAATATAGTCTATTTTATGAATAATTGTAGAAACTAATTGTAGAATAACTTAATAAATGGCGAAAAACGACTCTAAACTTTGCCCATGCTGTAGCTTTTTTTCTGTATACATGACTGTACGGGGAAAAATCAAACAACGACTTATTTGTGTTGGTTGTAGCGCTTCGGGCACGGTGTACACTGCCATTGAAACAGCCACAGGACAAGAAGTGGCCATCAAGCAAATGAATTTGTCTCAGCAGCCTAAGAAGGAGCTCATTATCAACGAAATTATCGTCATGAGAGAAAACAAGCATCCCAATGTTGTTAACTATCTGGATTCCTATCTCGTAGGCGACGAACTATGGGTACAGTTTAAACTATTTGCGAAATTTTTTTTATACTAATGCGTTCTAAACAAACGCAGGTAGTGATGGAGTACCTTCCTGGCGGTTCTCTGACGGACGTGGTGACGGAGACGTGCATGGACGAGGGTCAGATTGCTGCCGTGTGTCGAGAGGTTCTCCAGGCCCTGGAATTTTTGCACCAAAATCATGTGATCCATCGTGACATTAAATCGGACAATATCCTTCTAGGACTGGACGGTTCCGTTAAACTGAGTAATCACTTTTGCAGTTAGAAAAAGTTGCTCGCGTATTTAATTATTAATACTTTTGTAGCCGATTTTGGTTTCTGCGCACAAATCAGTCCCGAGCAGTCGAAACGGACGACCATGGTGGGAACGCCTTACTGGATGGCCCCCGAAGTTGTGACCAGGAAGCAGTATGGACCCAAAGTCGATATCTGGTCCCTGGGTATCATGGCCATTGAGATGATTGACGGAGAACCGCCCTATCTCAACGAAAATCCTCTCAGAGTAAGTCTTGGTTATTGTCTGCATGATGTAAAGCGTATAGTTCAAATGAATAATTGTTTGTCGCGTTGAACGTATAGGCACTATATCTGATTGCGACTAACGGTAAGCCCGACATCAAGGACAAGGACAAACTGTCGCTGGTTTTTCAGGATTTCTTGGATCGCTGTCTGGAAGTCGACGTGGAACGGAGACCGTCAGCTCTGGAAATGCTGAAGGTATGATCGATCGTTAGCAGTATGGAGCACATGTACTAAGTTGATGACTTTTGTTTGTTAGCATCCGTTTTTGAAGTTGGCCCGTCCGCTGGCTAGCCTGTACCCGTTGATTGTAGCAGCTAAGGAAGCTGCCAAGGGACACTGATGATTTGTTTCTGTTCACCAGATGCAGTTTTTCAGTTGCGCTGATGTTAATCTTTTCATTTTAGAAATGATCATTTTCTCTGTAGAGCAGTTTATACGAGAGACAAACGTGTTCAATGTCCCCCCGGTCAAAGTGCTTACTGTCTCGTGGTTTCAAATGCAGCAGCAGCAGCAGCAGAGGAAAGCTTTGGATCCGAACGTCATTGTCATTTATCATTTGACGAGAAGAGCATGTATAGTCTCGAGTATTATCAGAATCTACTCTGCAGTTACAACAGAATAAAAACAAAAACCATTATTTTGCTGCTTTTTTGTTCCGAGTATACCATGTGAAACTTTTTTGCTATCAAGGTTAATATACAGTTGATTACTTTAACCGTTTTGTGCATTTCTTCTATAAGCTTCATTGAACAGACGGTATAACGTTATGATTGACGTTTTTACTAATGAATTTGGCTGTGGGAACATTGGCGGTTACCCGGTTCCGCCAACTTGATGACCTGGTGTCTGCGAAAGGAAACGCAACAGTTGTAAAATGCTGAAAATAGCCAGTTTTGTCAATACGCTTGACTGGAGCTACGGTATGCTATGAAGATGTTACCAGCTGCTGTGGCAAAAATTAATGTGTCACTTCGAGACATTAACCCACTGGGTTCCCTCTTCAAGTGCAATCGAGTGAACGTATCTCCGCGATTTATGAGACATTTTACTCTGCTAGGAAAATACCATAGAATTTTGAAGTGCAAAAGATCCCAGTGCTATATTTGGAAATTGCCATAGAATTTCATCTTCTAAAATATTAAGCAAGCTGTATTTTTTGAATTATAATTTTTTATTAATTTTATCTGTAAATTTTTGGTTTAACTGGCTTTTTTTATTTCCATAATTTAAATGGATGATATTATTTTTTGAATCCAGATGGCGGGATGCAGTTTAGCCTATTGCGCCATACGTTTTGTTGTTTGCGTTTCTACCACCACGCAAACTTAAAAAGTCTGTCAGAATTGTTTTATTAATTACGAGTCTTAAAGAAGGAAAGTGATGGGCAGACATTCATCACGCAGCAGATCCCGTTCACCCGCGAGGAGGCGGGACGGGGAACGTTCAAGACGCAGGGCTTCTGTGTCTCCTTCATCACCAGATGACCGTAACAGATCAAGGAAATCGCCAGACAATAGAAGAAACGATCACAGGCGTCGATCACCCAGCAGATCCAGGTCCAGAGAAAGAGACTCGAGGAAATTCGACAAGTTTCAGAGTTTCCGCACGCGCAACCCGGACGGGAACTTTTCGAGAGGAGGGAATCGCGACGGGTTGAGCGACGAGTACCTGGACCACAGGCGACAGGAGCGAGAAACGATTGGCACTGAAGGTTTTAGGACGGCCTGGGGAAACTCGCCAGTCAAAATCGAGTGGTATGAAATATCGTGATTTAAGTTACGTTCAAGTAGAACATTACGTTTTTACAGGCCTGATTCTGAAGACGATAAGAAAACAGCCAAAAATCAGGAAAATGGACAGCGCACAGGAAAGAAAAGGAAGTCTGATGATTCAGATGATAGTTCTGATGAGGAGAAATCCCGGAAGCGATCAAAGAAGTCCAAAAAGGAGAAAAAGGCCAAGAAGGACAGAAAGGTATCTCTACCGCAGGATCGGGATACACACTGTATACTTAACATACTGTTGTTTGACTTTTGTAGAAGAAAAAGGAGAAGGAACGAGAGAAAAAACGTGCACGCAAGGAGAAGAAGAGAAAGCGCAAGGTCTCGACTTCCAGTTCCTCGTCTTCGAGCGAGGAAGCTAGCGAAGATGAATGGGTAGAGAAGCCAGGTACGTTAGCTTTTAATTTTTATTCTAGTCTTTAGCTAGACCAAGTTTTCTTCTGTATAGTGCTTCCAGTCATTCAGTCGCTGAAGGCTGGATCCGGACACGAGAGCAGCAGCGGTATAGAAGAGGAAGACTCTGTAGGTCCGCAGCCTAAAGGAGCAGTTCAGCTATCTCACCGAGATTTTGGAAAAGCCCTCTTGCCGGGTGAAGGTGCTGCAATGGCTGCGTACGTTGCAGAAGGAAAGCGTATTCCTCGTCGAGGTGAAATCGGTCTTACATCCGATGAAATTAGTTCGTATGAGGAAGTTGGATACGTCATGAGTGGAAGCCGGTAAGTGTTCAAAATTTGCTATGACTTGGTTATTTGCTTATATTTTCTGTGTATATTAGGCATCGGCGAATGGAGGCTGTGCGTCTGCGAAAGGAAAACCAGATTTACTCGGCTGACGAGAAGCGGGCTCTGGCCATGTTCAGTCGAGAAGAGCGACAGAAGCGAGAGAGCAAGATCCTCACGCAGTTCAAAGATATGGTCAACAAGAAGCTCGGCAAAGAGTGAATCATTTGTGTATCACCAAAATAAAAATTTTGACAACAACGTTTTTTGTACATTGAAACGTAATAATTGTATTGTTCCAAGATACGCAAATAAACAATTTCTAGCTTGTTTTTCGTAAAATACACTCGATATCTAAATGAATGGGGAAAAGGTTCAAATTCAGAACGAAATCAGAATTAGTCCAGGGGGATCCTGTGCTACGCTACAACACAAAACGAATGTATTGACTATCACAGAAACATGTTATTAAAAAAAAAGAACTCCTAAAAAATCAAAATATGTACGTCACACAATTACAGGCATGTACAATTCTTCAGTACAGGGTACCATCTTTAAAAAAAAAAGACTTGACGCTGAAGTCAGAACTTCTTTGATCGAGGAGGAACCGCTGTGTTGTAGGACCAAAATCGAGTTGTTCTGCGGCAGCCAAGGTTCATGAACCGTTTTGAACCGTCGGCCGTGTTTTTCATGAAGATCCTGACAAAGCATCTTCAGGTTTACCAGTCAAAGGACTGAGTAGTTGTGTTAGTGTTTCATTTTTGGCACCACGGAGGTACAAATAAAAGTGGGATTCCTAAGTTGTGGATAAATACATGACTAATGACTAGGGCGGTATTTATAGAGGGAAGGAAGGGAACTCATCCAAGGAAAAAAATGATTTGTTGTTAAGTAGCGCGAGATCAGAGGGGCGGACTTTTTGCTGCATTAGAAAACTGAAACCCCGGGCTGCTTATACGATTTTTCCTGCAGCCTGTAACTAAGTAGCTTGGGTCTTTTTGAAAGGAAATTGCATAATGGAGATCCTGGGAAAGGATCGCAGTGCATAACAAGTGTTGCAGGCCAAAAAGGCTATAATAACCGTTCAGTTTTTACAGTTCCGTTCTGGGGAAGGGCTTCAGAGAGCTTTGCAAGGAAACAGCCCTCATGAAACTTTCTTCTTCCGCCGTGCACGCCCTCTGGTAATCGCTGTTTCGGTTGCCAATCAAGCTCACGTTATTAGACGACACCCCCATGTGGGCGACGCCGCCTTCCACTTTCGTTTGCCGTCGTCGCAGTTCGACTTCTTCTTCTTCTCGTCGCTGCAGAGGAGCCGAAGGTTGCGACGGTAGCGCCACGCCGTGAGCAAGACCAGAATCAAAAGTAGGAGACCGGCACAAACGCAGCCGATGATCAGGGCCTGCGAAGTGACAGAACCCCGACAGCCCAACTGGTCGTCGTTCAAGGTTCGCATTGGGATGTTGGCCACCGCCAGAGGAGCCGAGCACATCACTTCGGCCCCTAAGTTTAGGGTCGTGTGTGATTCCACAACAGAAACGTGGCGGGCTGCTCTGTGGCGAGAGGGCGGCTGGGTCGCTGTTTCGCTTGGAACCGATTTCTGAGGCGCGACGCCAGTGGCTTTGCTGAGCAGGTCCCTGAGCCACTTGAGTTCGCAGGAACAGAGAAGCGAGTTGCCGGACAGGTCGAGTGAGGTCAATTGCGACCAGGGCGCCATTTTTTCCGGGATGAAGGAGAGCGCGTTGTCGCGAAGGTTGAGTTCCCTGAGGTCGGGATGTTGTGAGAGGAAACGATCGGGGAGGGAAGTCAACTTCTTGCAGTTGGTTATTTGTAGCGCCTGCAGGTCCAAGTTGGTTTCCAGGGCGGACGCTTCAATGGAGATTAAATGAGGGGCGCCGTGAATCTCCAAGCGACGCAACTTGGCCAGAGGGGCGAAGGCGTTGCTCCTAATGACGCTCAAGTTATTACGACCCAGAGTTAAGTGCTCCAGATGGGTCAAGTACTTCCACGAAGCCGTGGGAACGTGCGACAGAAGGTTGTCATGTAGTAGCAAATGGCGGAGCTGAGCCAACCCCTGGAAAGCCGCTAATGAAATATTGCGTATGCTCGAGCCACTCAGATCCAAGACACTTAGCTCGGGCAGCATGGAGAAGGCTCCATCGCCGAGCATCTCCAGGCTGTTGCTGGCCAAACTCAGTTCGGCTAGTGAGTGAAGCGGCGTCAGAAAGTGTGGAAAGAAAGGTCGGCTGATCGATAGGCGATTGTCATCCAAATAGAGGCTGCGGAGATCGGGCAGACCGGCGAAGGCGGACGTGTGAATCACTTCGATCCTGTTCTGGCCCAAATCCAATTCACGCAGTTTGGGCAGCGAGGCGAAAGTGCGCTCGTCAATCGATTGAAGAAAGTTATCGCGCAGTGACAAGACAGTCGTGTTGCGGAGACCCGTCCACGTGGCGTTGCTCACCGACGAGATCTTGTTGTGATCCAAACGAAGCTCCGTCAGTTTCCTCTGAGCCTCGAAACTGCGGTTCTGGATCACCACCAACCTTGATTGAATAGTTACAATCAATTTTTAAAAAAACGAATGTTAATGCGAGAGGTACTTTACTTGTTGTGGGAGAAATCGACGTAGTTGAGTTCGGTGTAGAAACGCAGCGCGGTATCGATGTTGCGAATTTTATTGCGTCGTAACACAAGCCTCTGAAAAAGATAACCACACTTTGCTATCAGACATCCAGCTCTAATAACCGTAAACGTATGGGTATTGCATAAACTAAGGCATCAAACAGAGATTGTACTATGTAGGAGAAGTTGGATACCTGCACGGACGGGTTGAGTGTGATGGGAATGACTTCGAGGTTGACATCGTCACAAGAGACCTGCAGAGTTTCGTCGTCGCAGTGACAGCCGAGCGGGCAGAACGCGTCCGCCGTGTCACAATGCAGCGCAATCAGACAAACCACCAGAGACCAGCACCAGCCAAATAGCCGCTTGTCCGCTCCATTGACAACCATTCTTTCTGTCTGTCTCTCTGTCTGGCAAGCAAAAAAAGTCCTAAGTGCGCTACATTGACACAACGGCGTAATCCTCAAGTTCGCCTGTAATAATTAATAAAAGTTAATTTGAATACTAGATTTTAACATCAATAGTTTTTTTTTCACATCATGCAACGTGTCATTGGATCTGTGTATCGATCGTGTGGCAAATCGCGTATCCAAATATCAAATTTTCAAGGCTAAAACAGCCGCTTATCAGATTCGAGCATTAACGACGCAGTTCACCCAGAAACGCAATAAGCATTAAGCAGCAACTCAATGGCGCGGTCACTAAATCGTCAAAGGACCCCCCACCCTCCCGAGCAAACGTTATCGAGGTGTTATCATCTGCCATCGTTTGTGTTGTCCCGGCAGAAAAGTCATACGATTGAGTACCGAATGACCAGGTAGCTGAACACTAGCTGAACAGTAGCTGAACTCACTCGAGTTGTTTAAACTTAACCGTCTGGATAAGGGGTTGAATACTGCATGATTCAGTTCTTTCAACGTTCAAGCGTACGACCCGTGGGAAATTGGCCCAGTTTCACACTATCATCTAGCTGAATCCATGATAGCCATGCACCATTCAGAGGGTCATTCGGACGTTTGGCTAGCGCATCATTTTTCTAACTTGGTAACTAGGAATCATGACCGAAGGGGCTAAACGTTAAAGAAGGGAATACGTAATAAGTTCATTAAGAGGCTCGGAGGCGTCGTTAGTTTCTTACGGCGGCGCCGGCAAACACAGAGAAAGAACAAAGGACTTGACAAAGTTAATCACAACCTCGGCCGAAAAGATCCTTGCATAATCTAAATGAATTCAATCGAAATGGATGGTATGGCTACGTAAACTAACGATAAAAACCGATAACAAAGTTAAGTAATGAGCAAATGAACTGATAGTTTTGATAATATGATAGTCGAATGACTGGTTGGCGGATGGGAAGCAGCAGGTAAAGAGTGACAGCAGTTTGATAGCAACAGATAACAAGGGAAAGCAAGAAGCCGACAAAAGGTGCGGGTGATGTTTGTGAGTATTCGCTTCACGTTTCGGAGTAATAAAGTTGGCCATCTTTTGGCTTATTTCCTCTTCTTCTTCTTCTTTTACTTTTTGTGTTGATTTTTCTTGTTTGGGTAGTGCACAGTGCACCAGCAACTGGGGCCGCCTTCGTTTTTATTACTCCATTTGATGGCCTTTAAGAACCCGCAGCTTTTTCCGCTGCATCCCCATTTGGACCAACTCTCCCACAATGGCTTTCTCCAATTGCCACCATCAGCCTCTATATCCCGCCATTACACTGATAACATGTCGATAACACGATACTATAACACGTGTTTTACGGTGAATCTGTCGTATACGTGGACAGACAAGAAGACAGCACAGAGTGATTCAATTCTGTCCACCTAATCGACAGATTATCTTGGTATGTACGATGCATGATCTTGAAAACCCGGAGATTATGTATTATGTAACATCTGTCATATCCATGGACAGCTGAGCGGAATCCACTGTGTAGGTGAACTGTGTCCACGCATTCGACAGATTACCATGCAGTACCAATACGCGAGCCTTAAAACATGAATGGAGCTCATCCTACGTGAATCTCTCATGTCCGTGGACAGTTACGAATAATGCGTGGAGGGACTCGACTCCGTCCACTCATTCGACAGTTAATGCATTCGCGGTATACCGGTTGTTCCAGCGTTGTTTAAACGAATTCAAACAAATGGAAAGCAGACACGCCTACAACTCTTGGGTCTATGGTAAAGCATTCTTTAGCACAGGAAGACATGGGGAAAAACTGTGAAAAAAACTGGGAAATGAAATGAGTAGGAAGAAAACGAAGGGGAGTTTGATTACGTGGAGGGTGTGAGTCTCAAATTACCCCGGCACAGGGACCATCTGTGCCGAATTACAACAACTACAACGACTACAACAATCTACAACCGAAGCTCCGACTATCCCAACTTTACGACTCACTAGTGTAGGACATAAAATACTATGGACCCAGCGATGATAGTTGATAACACGTGTTCAAGCTGCCGTTACAAGATGATAATAGTGACTGGTTCCCAATCCAACAGATACAACATCTACAACATAGCTACAACTCGTGTGCTGATATCCATATCGATACTTCAATTACATTTAGTTTTACAGTAATTTAGTTTTTTTGTGCATTATAATTATCATAAATATTATTGTTTTTTAGGCAGTGGGTGTTTGTTTGCATGTTTGTGGAAAGCCGAGCTATTGTTTTGGTTTTATCAGTAGTTGAAATCTATTTCCTACAAACATTAGCAACTATTACTTAGAATATATAATAAGAAATATATTTTTTCTTTGAAATCTGAAATACGTGTTTCCTGCAAAAGTTATTCCAATTGTAGCAGATTTTTTTTGCAAGATTTTTAAGCTGCATGGGATACGTGGTTATTGAGAAAGTTCCAGTTTTCGGTGGTGGTTTGGTAGTTTGGTTGAGGGGCTTTATGAATTTATGATGCAAGACTTGTGACTTGCATGGAAGGGCGTGAAATTTTCATACATTTTAATGCAACTTGCTCGTGCACTGTAATGAACTCCATGAAATGCCACCTCATGAACATTTCACCTTTTTTCTATATTTTTTTTTTCCTTACGTCTCTCCTTTTGTTCTGTTATACAAGTCCTTTTGGCGCTTTTGGCTTTTGCCGCCATGTTGGGTTTTTTTTCTACCTCTGTGGCTTTTGCTCAATGACGATTTGACTCGAGGGAATCGCTCTGTACTTTTCATTCACTTTCTAACGAATTAACTTCAGTTATACGGCACTGCGGTTTTAGTTTTTGGACGGAGGGCTTTATCAAATTATTGCTGATCAGTGTTTCCATTTTGCAGGGAAATTCCCTGGAAAAAGGGAAAGATAGGGTTTGAAATGAGAAAAATAAGGGAAGATTGAAAAGGGAAAATCTGGAAGTAAGCCTTACATTCTAGTGCGGAGGGAAAAAAGAGGAAACTGAACGTGGAAACACTTGTCGAACCAGACCTTCACCTGCAATTATCGTTTCCCTGTTAGTTTTCGTCGGATGCAATCTTCCACTAAGAATAACATGCGGCTTGAGAACAAGTCAACAAAGTATCTATAGCGTCTGCCTTGCTCGTCCATCTGGTAGTCTGGACCCTCTTTAAACGGACTCAAACATCGTCTAAATGAATGGAGTTCAACGAAAAATTAGTGTCTTCGATGGCCTTGACATATAAGTACACATTTCTTCGAGGATGCCGAAGAGGACTTTCAGTTCAGTTGTAGCCTGCATGGCATGCTCCACAACCAGAGCGAAACTTTCAGTTTTTTGCAAGTAAATATCCGTTTCATATCCAGTACAAAATATTACACTGGTTTAGAGTGTCCCGAGTGGTGTGAAATTACGTTGCCATAATAGGTGACGTTGAAGAGAAGTGCCCTATACTGACCAGTGGCGCGGGCCACGGAAGTTCATTCGAATCCTTGAAAATGGGCCGCGTTTTCTGTTCCCTTTGGCTGGCGAGAAAGTCGACCAGCGAATAAAAGTTCATCACAGTAACATAGGAATTTTCCCCTCAAAATTGTGAACGATGCGAACTGCGTCGTGATCCCCCCGCTCGTGGACACCCCCGGTTTAGTTTGTCAAAGGGAAACAGAGAGAGAGAGAATGGTGGATAGAAAGGGACAGAGTTGATAAGTCAACACCGGTGGAGAGAGCAAATAGAGACTTGAATTAAACCAACACACACAGCCAACCTTATGCAAATCAACCAGGGGTCACCAACTTCATAAAACAGACGGACACCTTATCACTGTTATCAAATGTTATCGAACAACCTTCCTAGACCGCTGATTTGAAAGATCCAGTAATGTTCTGAGTGTCCTATCCATGTTATCAAAGTGTTATCACCTGTTATCAGTATTCTGGAGGGGTTCGAACCCCGTACACTTGGCAGTTGTAGCACAAAATGGCGTCGTCGTTTTTCCTCTTGTGCCTTTCTTTGCTTTTCTCATTGACTCTGTTTAACAACCACTTGCACAACCTCGCCCCATCACAGGTCCGCACCTAGAATGGTTGATAACACGGTGCTAACACGGTGATAACAGAGCTCCAGAACCTCTGTGGCCTGATTGGTTATTCAAATGTTGAAGTTGTTGGAGAAAAAGTTGACATTTTTCTCTTCTCCGATTGGAGATTTTCATTTCAAAGTTTTGGCCGCTTCCAAAAGTTCGGCCAAAGGGGTCAGAAACTTCAGCAAAACGTATAATATGAGATAACATCTGATAACATGGGATAACAGATGGCTAGAATCATAATAACCAATAGAAATTAAATGCTGCAAAGTGGCATAATGGAGACGAATAAGAGTTCTAGAATTGCTGAATAATTTATAAATACAAAACTAAATTTTAATAGATTAATAAAACATGTTATAATAGCTTAAGTCTGAATAAGGGCTCCGAAATTTCAAATAATCTACGTACACCTAGGTCATGTTATCACTGTTATCATCCCGTTATCTCCATGTTATCTCCGTGTTATCGTGTGTTATCAAATAATCTTGGTACACTTTTCATCGGAGTTTCGGACCCCCTTGCTATATACTTAGTCCAAGGGGTCTGAAACTTCCTATAATCTTCGTACACCTAGGTCATGTTAACACTGTTATCATCCCGTTATCTCCATGTTATCTCCGTGTTATCGGGTGTTATCACCAAATAATTTTCGTACACTTTTCCTCGGAGTTTTCAGACTCCCTTGAGTCTGAACTATACTGACGAATTAGTTGTAATGGTAATGGACTTGAATGGAATTGACTAAAAGCTTTGGGTGCTGGTACGATAAGTGGATTAAATTAAGTGTTACCATTCATCTTCATTCAACTGATTTCCCAACATTAACAAAATTAACATCTAATTACATTTCACTTAATTAAACAGAACTGGTCAACTGTATTGAAACTTTATCATTCGATTTAGTTAACTTAAATATTACTTTGACTTATAGTTCAAAATATAATTCAATATTAGAAATTTACAACAAATATATTTATGTTCATGTCCCAACAGAAAAATGATGCGCTAGCCATACGCCTGAATGACCCACTGAATGGTGCATGACTACCATGGATTCAGCTAGATGATAGTTTGAAATTGGCCCACTTCCACACGGTTCGTACGCCTGAATTTTTCAAGAACTAATACATGCAGTATTCAACCCCTTCTTCAGAGAGTTCAATTTTAGCAACTAAAGTCGGTTCAGCTACTGTTCAGCTAGTGTTCAGCTACCTCGTCATTCGGTACTCAACCGTCATGCCTTTACTATTGGGTAATAATCAATTTTAGTTATAATAATAATAATAATAATAATAATGATGATGGAAGGACCAGGAAGTCTGCATACAGTTCGAGTGGACGGCCGCCAAACCAACAGGATCAGCTAGATGAATTAAAACTTGGAAAACCAGTTTATTCTAAAAACGTCAATTAAGTCTTGATTTCCAGTTTTGACTTAATTGAAAGTCGATTTTTTGCAGTTATCTACTTAATAAAGTATCCGGTAAACAAATCAGTCAGGAGAGATTGGCTGATTATTATCTGTGTAATCAAGTATAATGCCGCTTACAGCAAGGGGTCCGAAACTTCTAATAATCTTCGTACACCTAGGCCGTGTGTTATCACTGTTATCAACCTGTTATCTCCGTGTTATCATGTGTTATCAAATAATCCTCGTACACTTTTCCTCGGAGTTTCGGACCCCTTGGGTTACTGTTTCCAGTGAAAAAATTAAGTAGTTCAGGTAAGCAGTTTTTGCGCTGTTGACCAGTGTTGACCCTACTGACTCGGGTACTTACCACCGCTTACTCGAAGTAAGAAGCTCGGATCTGCCTATACCACGGCTTATCCAGAGTAAGTCAGAGTAAGAGTAGGTGCTTACGACTACTTAATCGCGGAGTAAGACGTCTTACACATCACTGGAATCGGCAAATTTAAGTCCCGTAAGACCTCTTACAGCTACGTCTTACAGCCTATTCTGACAATGTTTAAGTAAGTACTTGCAAGTGTTTAAGTACGTACTTACCGACTGATTAATTTTTTACTGGGTTGTATTTTGCAAGGGGTCCGAAACTTGCAATAATCTTCGTACACCTAGCTTATGCTATCACTGTTATCAACCTGTTATCTCTATGTTATCTCCGTGTTATCATATGTTATCAAATAATCTTCGTACACTTTTCCTCGGACTTTCTGGCCCCTTGGTATTTTGCCGACGATTAGATAAATATTTCAGTATTATTTCACGAACTTTCTCTGATTTTTTTAAACATTTTAATTAGTAAAAATCAACTCTGTAATAAAATAAATAATTATAATATTTTATAAATTTTCACTTATACTAATTATTGGACACTAGCTTAAAATTCGCTAAAAAAATTTGGATGAAAGTTTTCTTATGGTGAAAGTCTTGTTAGCGAAATAATTATTTAGAATTACAGTACTGATTAATATTTATAACGAAAGGGATTGATTTCAGGGTTTTCAAGACGTTTTTAAGAGTGCGGCTCACGTCTTTGAGGCGAAAAGTTAAGACGAACAAAAGACGATCGTAATCAGAGGCAAATTCAGAAGGTCATCAAATGTCTCGATCAATTATGACCCATGAATCTCACCGCAAGTAAGAATCTTAGCAAGAATCTTTATTCAAGTAAAGAATCTTAGTAAGTAATCAAAGTAAGTCTCAAATCAGTCTTAATCAAAGTAAGAATCTCAAGTAAGAATCTAAGCCACTAAGCTTAGAAAGGAATCTCAAAAAGAATCTCACGTAAGAATCTTATAAAGAATCTTGGCAAGAATCTCAGCAAGAATCTCAGCCATATAGACATTTGATGAAGAGTCTTGTAATGAATTTCAACGTTAATCTTATTAGAGAATCCAGAATCTTAAAAAGAATCTTTTTAAGTAAGAATCTCAGCATGAATCTTGGCCTTGTAGACATTTGGTGAAGAGTCTTGTGAGGAATTTTAAACGTTAATCTCATTAGAGAATCTTTATTAGAGAATCTTACATAAGAATCTCAGAAAGAATCTCAGCAAGAATCTTACAAAGAGTTTGACCAAGAATCTCAGCTAGAATCTTAGCTTTACAGACATTAATCTTATTAGAGAATCTTTATTGAAGAATCTTACCAGGTAAGAATCTTCAGCAAGAATCTCAGCAAGAATCTTAGTCTCAGACGTCTTACGCCAGAGTCTGTAACTTATAGAATTTCTCAACAAGAATCTCTGCAAGAATCTTTCTTAAAGAATCTTACATAAGAATCTTATCAAGTAAGAATCTCAGCAAGAATCTTAGCCTTATAGACATTTGATGATGAGTCTTGTGAGGAATTTTAAACGTTAATCTTATTAGAGAATCTTTATTAGAGAATCTTACATAAGAATCTCAGAAAGAATCTCAGCAAGAATCTTAGCCTCAGACATCTTATGCCAGAGTCTGGAACTTAAAGAATTTCCCAACAAGAATCTTTGCAAGAATCTTACATGAGAATCTTACCAAGTAAGAATCTCAGCAAGAATCTTCAGCAAAAATCTCAGCAAGAATCTTAGCCTCAGACATCTTATGCCAGAGTCTGGAACTTAAAGAATTTCCCAACAAGAATCTTTGCAAGAATCTTACATGATAATCTTACCAAATAAGAATCTCAGCAAGAATCTTCAGCAAAAATCTCAGCAAGAATCTTAGCCTCAGATATCTTATGCCAGAGTCTGGAACTTATAGAATTTCTCAACAAGAATCTTTGCAAGAATCTTACATGATAATCTTACCAAATAAGAATCTCAGCAAGAATCTTCAGCAAAAATCTCAGCAAGAATCTTAGCCTCAGATATCTTATGCCAGAGTCTGGAACTTATAGAATTTCTCAACAAGAATCTTTGCAAGAATCTTTCTTAAAGAATCTTACATAAGAATCTTACAATGGAATCAGACCCAAGAATCTCAGTAGAGAATCTTATTAAGAATCTACGATCAAGATTCCCAGACTCTTCCGAGACTCGCATGTGTATACATAGACTGATATTTAGAATCGATTTATTCAAGGGGTCCGAAACTTCCAATAATTCCCGCACACCTAGGTCGTGTTATCACTGTTATCAGCCTGTTATCTCCCCTGTCAGCTACGTGTTATCACTTGTTATCAAGTAATCTTCGTACACTTTATTCTCGGAGTTTCGGACCCCTTTGGATTTATTCACGATACTGTGAAATTATAATCATTATTGATCACTTTGGTTACTGTTTATAGAACTGAAAATGCTTACCCTGTTATCATTGTTATCACCGTGTTATCAGCTTGTTATCACCACGATTCTTTCGAGCATTAGCACCAGAAACCAATGTATACAACCAAAAAAGTACTGCACTGGAACTGCTCATATAATATCATCCACTTACTGATAACTTTTGGAACGTGTTATCGTCGTGTTATCACCTTGTTATCACCACGATTTTTTCGAGCATTAGCACCAAAAACCAATGTATACAACTAAAAAAGAGTACTGCACTGGAACTGCTCATATAATATCATCCACTTACTGATAACTTTTGGAACGTGTTATCGTCGTGTTATCAGCTTGTTATCACCTTGATTTGGAAACGTCAGAATCTTTTTTTAAAAGAGAATAGAAAAGGTGAGAAAATGGACGGGCAGCTGAACAGGGCGTTGCTGGGCATCGCCTCCATTCATTTCCTCCGCTCGAATTCCTCTTCTTCTTCGTGCCTTCAGGTAGAACCGATGATAGGTGATGATAACATGATGATAACACTTGATAGCCCGTATCGACTGTGCAGCATTGTTTCCAGTTTGCAGGGAAGTTTCCTGAAAAAAGGGGAAAATGGGGTCTGAAAAGGGAGAAATAAGAGAAGAGAGGAAAAGGGCTAATCTAGAGTTACAGCCTGTATTCTAGCACGGCAGGGAAAAGGGGAAAATAAGGGAAGAGGGGAAAACGGCTAATCTAGAACTGCAGCCTGTATTCAAGCACGGAGGGGAAAAAGGGGAAAATAAGGGAAGAGGGGAAAAAGAGCAAACCGAAAGTGGAAACACTGCCGTGTAGAAAAGATTGGGAAGAGAGTCTATTAGCCATGATAACGCTGATAACATGATGATAACACTTGAAAACAGGTTGATAACATGATGATAACACTTGATAACAGGTTGATAACATGCTAAAATCACAGTAACGGTCTTCCACTTCGGTCTTTTCAGGTAAACCACCTTGAAATGTAAAGTGATAACACGCTGATAACATGACGATAACACTTGATAACAGGTTGATAACACACTGCTAACGCGTTGATGGTCTTCCACTTCGGTCTTTTCAGGTAAACCACTTTTGCAATGTAAAGTGATAACACGCTGATAACATGATGATAACACTGGATATCAGGTTGATAACACACTGCTAACGCGTTGATGGTCTTCCACTTCGGTCTTTTCAGGTAAACCACTTTTGCAATGTAAAGTGATAACACGCTGATAACACGATGATAACACGGTATGAAGGACTCGTGATTGGCTGTTTTAAAAGTAAAATGGAAGAAGCACAAGATCTAACACAAGGGCGTTACCGGAATATATTTCCCATTTAAAAAAGTAGGGAAAAATCTTCCCTTTTGTTCAACAGGTTATACTTTATCTTACCGGTTTGTGCACCTGAAAACCTCCAGGTAGATTCTCTATTGCTTTACAACTTTCTTCTGACTGGAAAAGAGTAATCTGTCGAATAAGTGGACAGCCTATTAGAGCTCCATGTGGTTTTCCCTATTTGTCCACAGCTGCAGGACTTCATTAAAACATAGATCCAATTCTCTATTGCTTTACAACTTTTTTCTGACTGGAAAAGACTAATCTGTCGAATAAGTGGACAGCCTATTCGAGCTCCGTGTGGTTTTCCCTATCTGTCCACAGCTCCGGGACTTTATTTAAAGGTTAATTTTATTGCTTTACAACTTTCTTTTGACTGGAAAACACTAATCTGTCGAATAAGTGGACAGCCTATTAGAGCTCCATGTGGCTTTTCGCTATCTGTCCATGGATGCGACAGATTTGTTGTCTGTATTCAGGTATACTATTGACCTTTGGGAACTTTTTTAATTGTTAGAAACTAATCTGTCGAATAAGTGGACAGCCTTTTACGGCTCCATGATATTTTTCCTATCCGTCCACAGCTAAAGGACTTTATCAAAACGTTAAATCCAATTTACCGAAAAACCTTTTTCTAACCGGAAAAGACTAATCTGTCGAATACGTGGACAGCCTACTAGAGCTCCATGTGGTTTTCCCTATCTGTCCACAGCTGCACGACTTCATTAAAACATAAATCCAATACTCTGGACCTCTCTTCTAACTAAAAAAAGACTAATCTGTCGAATAAGTGGACAGACGATTTTTGCTCCATGCGGTTTCCCAACTGTCCACACATATGACAAATTTTGTATAAGCGTCAAAGCTAATAAATATTGACTAAATGCATGATTCTGATTAATTTGTCGAATAACTGGACAGAGTTTAAGTGCTCTTCACAGCTCATCCATCTGTCCACTTGTCAAATAAGCGGACACTCAATACCCGTTCTACACCAGTTAGTGTATCTGTCCACGGATACGACAGATCAGCTGTTTTATTAAATTTTCAAACACTCGTATACCTAACTGTCGAATAGGTGGACACTCTTAAGATTCTCCATGAATCTCGATTCCTGGAAAATGGCCCAAAAACAGTTTTTGCGAAAATAATTCCCAAAATAAATGTACCGTAACCGATGATAACACACTGATAACACGTTGATAACAACTGATAACACAGCAACCCCCTCAACCATCACCAAAGGGGGGGGGGGGAAGGAAACTCGCTAAATGATGTCCAAGGGGGTTGGAAACTTCCCCCAAAACTGCTAATTACTAGATGATAACATTTGATAACACTTTGATAACAGGGAATGAGGGGATTTCAATGTTCCCTTTTTCCCCTTTTCCCCCCTTCATGCTAGAATATACAGGGTCTAAGATTTCCCCTTTAGCCCTCTTCTGTTCCTTTTCCCTTTTCAGACCCCGTTTTCCCCCTTTTTTCAGGGAATTTCCCCGCAAAAGTGGGAACACGGGGGGGTTGGCGACGTGTTGAAAGTCTCGGTGGGTGGCAACACTCGAAATTTGAAGTGGGTTTTTTTGTGCTGGAGACTTCCAAAGCGTGTAGTTTTAAGAGTTTTGAAAAGTAACTCTTTGGGCGAAAAGGGAAAAATTGTGTGGAAAAAAGTTGCTGCCATTGCTGACCATCTGTTTCCCTAGGGCATTTGCCCACTTCTCTTTTGTGGCTAAACTTGAACATTTCATTCACAAACTGGCTCACTCTTTACGTCTAATTAACATTTCACTATCCAAATCTCTACTCGCTACAGTTATCAGTTAGAGAATCTATTTATGAGGGATTTAGTGGAAATTTTGAGGTAATCTGCGGAGGAATGCAGTGTTTACCTTGGCTATTGGCAAGTCGATAAGACACCAGTTTCAAGTCCCGTGCACCAAAAAGTCGCTTACGCAGGTAAATACGGAAGATTACGTCAACTCGTAACAATTTTCTCCAGATCGTATGTCTCTCTTTGTTGGGTTGCACCGTTCAAAAAATGGCGGGAAAATGGTGTTTCAAATGTCTCGGTGTCAAGTATGAATTGTTCGGTTGATGAGTTTCGATAAATGTTGAGAGGAATCGGGAGCGATTTGGACGTGACCTCTCTGCTCGAAGGCAGAACGCGAACTGAACTGAGAGACTTTGATTGCCTTTGCTTTGCCTTGCAGCTAAACTGGCCCGGGCAAGTAGCTACACCGCGAATCCTGCGAAAATAAAAGCGGCATGTTATTTCCCGCATTATTTAATTATTGTTTAATTAAATTTTTAAATAATATTCTAGGCATTGTAAATAGAATAATTATTATTTTTATTAGATATTTATTTTTTAGTTTATTTAATTTTACCGGACATTACATTTTTTTTTAAATTAATTATCTACCATTGATTAAAATAAAGCGAAACTAGGAGCGGCTTGTTGTTTTCCGCCATTTTGAATTATCATGTTAATTAACTTAAATTAACAATCTAATATTGGTTAAAGGTAATAAAGAGAATAATTTAAATATTCATTAATATTCATTTAGTTTATTTTATTAAGTATAATAAAGAAGTCAAGGCAAAATAAAAGCGGCTACAATTCCTAGTACAGTGTTATTTTCTTTTATATATTTTCCACAATTTAATTAATAATATCCACATATAATTATAATTCCACAATTTAATTCCAAATTTATTTAATATTTTCTACAATATTATTTTTTCCATACGAATTGGGACAATTGAAAAGGGATTACACGCGTCGTGAGTCTGAATACCGCATAGCAAACAACATACAGCTTCCCGAATCGGCCATCATAAAACTCTTATAATACAAGACTATCAACTATTATTATTATTATAATGCAGAAAGCCAGGATAATAAAAAATGGATGAATCTCCTCAGTTGTTTTGTATATTGTTTTGCGGTACGTATATGTGTAATGTAAGTAAGAGAAGAGAGGGGAATAAATTGTTGGCTGGAAATGTACGAGAGAGAAAGGCTCATCATTCACGTTAAAAGCCCAGCACAAGTCAAGCTGAGAATCTACTGAATCATTCATTCACCCATTCATTCATTCATTCATTCATTCATTCGTTCATTCGTTCATTCGCATATGTATTATTTGTAATGGAAAAACTGAAAATTCCTTTTTATTTGTTCATGATATTTTACAACTTATTATTATTCGTTATCTACCCCCCAAGGAAAATTAAGGATGTCGGCTACATCCTGAACGATATCCGGAACATATCCTGAATATCCTGGACCAAGTCCGATCGTGGATGATTTAGGAAAAAAAATCATGTTGGGAATTGTGAATCTTGATTACTGAGGGCACTATTAAGTATCCTGAAACGACATTTTTCAGGACGCTGTTAAGTACCCTGAAAATGTGTTATTCAGGCATCCCAATGTCAGGGTCCTGACCACCCTGAAAGTAGGCTAATTTAACTGGACTCAAAGAGTCCTGATTGGCATCCTGAAAATGTCCTTTTCAGGATATTTTCAGGGTCCTGAACACCCTGGAAGTAGGCTGATTTAACTAGACTCAAGAGTCCTGATTGGCATCCTGAAAATGTTCCTTTCAGGATATTCTCAGGATTCTGAACACCCTGAAAGTAGGCTAATTTAACTGGACTGAGAGTCCTGATTGGCATCCGGAAAATGTCGTTTCCAAGATATTCTCAGGGTCCTGAAACTATCCTTAATTTTCTGCTGGGTAGTAACTAATGCTGAATTTATATCGAAATACAAATCCAGTGAAGTTCTGACATTCCTGGAAGAGATTAAGATTCCGTGTTGTGAATCAAAATCGTGCGTGGAATTAAACGTGTAGTTTTATAAATATTTTTAATTAATATTTATATTTTATTTTATTAATATTTTAATTAATATTAATGTCAGTTTACCTTCTGTCGAAACCTGTGACTCAACATGGCGGCTGTCTCAATGTGTTATCCGATGTTAACTATAGAGATAAGATAAAAGTGAATTTCTAAGTTGTTTATAAGGTTGTCGTAGGAACGCTACATTAATAATAATAATAATAATTATATTATTAATTTGCAATATTGAAATATATCGAAAACATATTTGGTATTTTAATTTAGTTTCCCACTGTTTCCCTCTTCCCTGATTTTTCCCCTTTTCTCCCCTCCGTACTAGAATATAATGACGTACTTCCAGATTTTCCCGTTTCCTTTATTTTCCCCTTTTTTCCCCCCCGTACTAAAATTCAATGCCGTACTTTCAGATTTTCACTTTTCCTTTATTTTCCCCTTTTTCCCTCCGTATGAGAATACATAATGCCGTACTTTCAGATTTTTCCTTTTCCTTTATTTTCCCATTTTTCCCTCCGTACTAGAATACTATGCTGTACTTTTAGATTTTCCCTTTTCTCTTTTCCTTTAGTTTCCCCTTTCCCCTCCGTCTGAGAATACAATACCGTGCTTCCAGATTTTCCCTCTTCCTCTATTTTCCCCTTTTTTCCCTCCGTATGATGATACATAATGCCGTACTTCCAGAGTTTCCCTCCTCCCCCCCCTCTTCCCTTAGCTTCCCCTTTTTCCCTCCGTATAAGGATACAATGCCGTACTTTCAGATTTTCCCTATTCTCTAGTTTCCCCCTTTTCCTCCTTCGTACTAAAATGCAATGCCGTTATTTCGGATCTTCCCTCTTCCCTATATTTCCCTTTTCAGGCCCCATTTTCCCCTTTTTCGGGAAATTTCCCTGCAATGCGGAAACTATACTCCACGAAAGTGCAGGTAAGCGGTCAGTTTGCCCAGGGAAACAAAGGAAAATTGGCCAATTTTGGCCGAAAGAGGTGGCGAACTTTCTAACCATTTCCACCGAAATCATGAAAAATGAATAAGCCGCACTGTTATCACTTGTTATCAACTGTTATCAGCTGTTATCGGTTGTTATCACACATAGCTTTTATCTTCGGATAGGCGGCTATAACTGGGAGGTTCACAAAGAGTTGAAACAAAGTGATAATACGTAGATAACACGTTGATAACATGTTGATAACACGTTGATAACCACTGATAATATCTTAATGGCTCAATGTGCTGGGGTCCGCCTTAAAAAGCTTTTCAACGATTTCGTGCAGATTTGGTGCTGAAAAAAGAGTTGGAAACTTTCACTGAACGATCGGTCGGCGTCCGTTGTGCTCAGTGTTATCATAGGTTATCAACGTGTTATCACTTTATCGTGTCCTAAAAGGGTCCGAAACTCGGAGCGAAAAGTGTAGGATTACTTGATAACTTATGATAACTCTGATAACATGACCAGGGGGTACGAAGATTATTGGAAGTTGCGGACCCCTTCCAAAGATAGGTGTTATCATAGGTTATCAATGTGTTATCACTTTATCATGTCCCAAAAGGGTCCGAAACTCGGAGGGAAAAGTGTATGAAGATTACTTGATAACTTATGATAACACGGAGATGAAAGGTTGATAACACTGATAACACGACCTAGGGGTACAAAGATTATTGGAAGTTGCGGACCCTTGTCATGTCCCCTTACAAGGAAATGGTGTTATCATAGGTTATCACTGGTTGTCAGCTGTTATCAACCGTTACCAACTCAAAGGGCCTATTTTCATCTATTACTAACACTCGCTATTCGTAACAAATAATAGTAATTAACTATTGACTAAATCTACTAAAGCAATAAATGAACTGATATGAACTTATAACTCAGATTTCCCCTTTTCCCTTAGTTTCCCCTTTTTCCCTACGCAATAGAAGACAATGCCGTTCTTTCGGATTTTCCCTTTTCCTTTATTTTCCCCTTTTTCCTTCTTCCTCTATATTCCTCATTTTCCCCTCCATATGAGAATACATAATGCCGTACTTCCAGGTTTTCCCTTTTCCCTTAGTTCCCCTTTTTTCCCCTCCTTCCGTACAATTCCCTTTAGTCTAATTAACTAACTTAACTTAATTTATCACTTTTATTAACGAATTAACTTAAGAAAATTTTCAACTTGTTATCAATGATTCCCAGCGGAAAATTAAGGATGTCGGCTACATCCTGAATATCCTGAACCACGTCCGATCATGGACGAGCAAAAAAAAAAGGTGTTGAAATTGTGAATCTTGATTATTGAGGGCACCATTAAGTATCCTGAAAAGCGTTTTTTCAGGACGCTGTTAAGTACCCTGAACATGTATTATTCAGGCCTTCCAATGTCAGGGCCCTGAACACCCTGGAAGTGGGCCAATTTCACTGGACTCAGAGTCCTGGTTGGCATTTTCAACCAGTCCTGAAAAGGACATTTTCCAGGATCCTGAAACTATCCTTAATTTTCTGCTGGGTTACACTTATCTTAATCATTCTTTTCCTATTAGGTTTTTAAAGGTCAAATCAGGGAAGTTATAGGAGGAGCGGTTGTATGCAAGCGACATCACGAGAATGTCCTTTTCAGGATACTTTCAGGGTCCTGAAACTATCCTTAATTTTCTGCTGGGTTACACCTATCTCACTTAATCATTCTTTTCCTATTCGGTTTTTAAAGGTCAAATCAGGGGAAATGATAGGAGGGGCAGTTGTATTCAAACAGTGTTGCCACTTTTCAATCTTCCATTTTTCCCTCTTCCCTTATCTTTCCCCTTTTTCCCCCTGCGTGCAAGAATATACAGGGTCTAGATTTCCTCTTTACTCTCTTCTCTTCGTCTTCCCTATTCAGACTCCATTTCCCCCCTTTTTCAGGGAACTTCCCTGCAAAAGTGGAAACACAGTATGCAAACGACATCACGGCTAGGATCTACGCAGGTCTGGCTAATGGAGCCTATTTGCCATTTGCATACACAGCCACAACGAGCAGCTGCCATTTGCAAATCTAACCTAACCTTTGTCTCTTTGAACATCTACATCCATTTTTGTTTTGCTACTTTTTTTGTCTGCTGTAAGTTGAAGCTGAATCGACTAGTCGAGAGATTAGCAAGTTCAGTTACGGTAGTAGAAGATAGTATAGAAGTAGTAATAGTGGAAACATAGGAACAGAAGTAGTGGTTGAGGAGCTATAGTTCTACTAGTAGCCGATAGAAAAATGATGCCCTAGTCAAACGTCTGAATGACCCCCTGAATGGTGCATGACTACCATGAATTCAGCTAGGTGATTGTGTGAAACTGGCCATTTCACATATTTCATACGCATGAATTTTTCAAGAACTAAGTTATCCAGTATTCAACTCCGTATTCAGAGGGTTCGGTTTTAGCAGCTAAGGTAAGTTCAACTACTATTCAGCTAGTGATTCAGACGGAAGCCAGTGTTCAGCTACCTTGTCATTCGGTTTTCAACCGTTTGACTTTTCTATTGGGTAGCACTATGAGGTTTAGTAAATATAATACAAGTCGAAAAGCAATAGTAGTTGGTAGTAGTAAAACTAGCAAACTAGTATTGCTAGTATAGAGTTAGAAAGACTGAGGTATCTACTTGTGATAGAGTAGCATAAGTAGGTTTACTAATAGTAGTCATACTTGTAGAATTAGTAAGTAAGTTCAGTTAGTAACACTATTAGTCTTCGACAAGTCGGATGGTCAGCCAACGAGTCATTAGTAGTTTACTTACAACTACTATGGTTCTACTAGCAAATCTCTATTCATCAGTGCAACAACTATTTACTAGTTTGTTAGTTTTACTTAGGAAAGCAATCAATGGATTGGTCCATAAAGCCACAATAGAGGGTCACCAGTAGCGGCAATAGTGAATGGTAGCAAGTCACGTGATTAACTATCTTTGCTGTAGTCGGTGTAGTTGTAGTTGTAGTGTGTGTGTGTGCAATATAATGATTGTAGTATTATTAGGCTTATCAATCAATCAGCCAACGAGATGGGCTTCAAGACAGCGGTCAACCAGGGGGCCCTGCGTAAACAATACAAGACCCCTACCACTGTGTTATCACTTGTTATCGCCTGTTATCATATGTTATCAGTCATTATCCACACAACTACTCTCTCTATTATCCCGTTTTATTGTAACCTCAGACCCAATTTTCAGCTCGTACCGCTTGTTATCGGTGGTTAACAACGTGTTATCGCCTGTTTTCATGTGTTATCAGTCATTATCCCCAACTACTCTCTCTATCATCCCGTTTTATTGTAACCTCAGACCCATTTTTCAGCTTTTACCCCTTGTTATCGGTGGTTAACAACGTGTTATCGCATGTTATCACGTGTTTGTTGGGAAAAGCGCCGTTGGCAGAAGGGCTTAGTGAATCAGCTGACCAAATGTTCCGATTTGGCATGGCCTCAGGCTGCTATCATCAATGGATTATCAATCTCTCTCCAAACCGCAATCTACTAACCCATCATAAATCTGTGTTATCACTGGTTATCAACATGTTATCAGCTGTTATCGCGTGTTATCATACACAGAGGGGGTTGGGAACTTGCTGTAAAGTGAAAAAACGCCCAAGGGTTTGCCAATAATGTGTTGACAGAAACAAGTCAATAATAGCCCAAGTTTTCTAACGGTTTCTTGCTTTGACCTTTGACCCCCGCAGGACTGTTGGCTATCATTTATAACATGTCACGTGACCCCACACTCCAAGGGTTACAAACACAATTCACATTTCAATGCGGAATTTCATCGGAATCGAATTGAATTTTATTCAATCGCCAAGTAACCAGCAGACGAACGGCGAGTTCGGCAGAAAAAATCATACACTAAATTGTAACATGACAAAGTTGATAAGAAGATATATACTGTAATACAATAGGATTCCCAGCAGAAAATTAAGGATAGTTTCAGGACCCTGAAAATACCCTGAAAAGGACATTTCCAGGATCCCAACCAGGACTCTTGAGTCCAGTGAAATTGGCCCACTTCCAGGATGTTCAGAACCCTGACATTAGAAGGCCTGAATAATACATGTTCAGGGTACTTAACAGCGTCCTGAAAAAAAACGCTTTTCAGGATACTTAATGGTGCCGTCGATAATCAAGATTCACAAGTCTCAACACAATTTTTTTTACTTATCCACGATCGGACGTGATTCATGATATTCAGGATGTAGCCGACATCCTTAATTTTCCGCTGGGTTAGTATGTCAGTTATGAGACTCACGAAACTAGCTCTATAAATAGAACTAAAATTTAGAACAATATTTAATTAGACAGTAATGAAGACTCGAAGCAGTCAACGTAGAAGAGTTTAAGTATGGATACTTCGAAGGAATTTCCAGAGCATTCTGTAAAGCAGACACCTCTAGTTTACCCTCGAGAGTTGTCCAGGGGTGGTTGTTTCCGTTTAGCTCCCCGGGTATACCCAGGGGAAAATGGGGGTATTTCGAAATGCCCTGATTTTTCCAGGGTGTTTCGGGAACATACTGAAAGCCCCCTGATTAACTAGACGGGTTACAGGACAGACCAGCGCTTATCCAGGGGTAACCCTTACATACCTCTTTACATGGTGTTCCCTGAAACAGATGCCCCTAATTTACCCCAAAGATTCTTAAGGGGTAAGTTTTACCCATTTGCTTTCCGGTGTTTTCCCAGGGGAAATCAGGGAGAATTTTCCCTTTTTTTCGAGTTCTTAGGAACTTTCTGGTTTTCCTCGATTTCTTTTCAGGGGCAAATACATACAAAACTCTGAACAACCAAGGTTTAAGCAGGGAGTCCGCGGTGTATCGCGTTTAGGGTATAGTGAAAGGTTGTGTAGTAAATCAACTACTTGCTTTCTGGTGTCTGTGTATCTATGGAGGAGTGTTTTATTGGTTCAGTTACAAGACATAGAGAGAGAGAGAGAGAGAACCGGGGTAATATCAGGGCAATTTGGGTAATTCGGTGCAGGGAGAAGCGCCTAGAAATGACCCATAACTAGCCGCACGTGGCAAATATTTGGTAACTCGAGACACACGCACACCAGCAGCCGGTCTCCTCTATAGTACAATACGTTTTGATAACCCGACAGAAAAGTCATACGGTTGAGTACCGAATGACAAGGTAGCTGAACGCTAGCTTCCCTCTGAATCACTAGCTGAATGGTAGCTGAACTTACTTTAGTTGCTAAAAACGAACCCTCTGAACAAGGGGTTGACTACTGCATGACTTAGTTCTTTCAACGTTCAAGCTTACGAATCGTGTGAAAGTAGGTGAATTTCACACTGTCATCTAGCTGAATCTATGGTAAATCATGCACCATTCAGAAGATCATTCTGACGGTTGACCAGTACATCTTTTTTCTATTGGGAATACACGATAACAGTTGTTAACCTTGGTAACAGAGTTGCTTTACTTCATAACACTTCACTGCATAACTTTAATGATAGCACTAGTAACCTCAGATAACAATGGATAACTAGTGAATAGATGATAACTACGGCTGCAGAGGTAGCATATGGGTAATCCTATATGTGTGGTGTAAGCTTCAACATTTGGGCGTAATCGTGTATTCAGTGTTTGTTCCCCGGTTTTTTTTATTTATTTTTCGGTTCCCTGCTGAAAAAACCCTGTCCACCCTCTCCCTTGTTTGTCAATAAATTTAAATATTTAATTATATTACAACATAAAAATTTTATTATTTACTGGTCTGCTCTGTTTCCCAGCAGAAAGTTAAGAATAGTTTCAGGACCCTGAGAATATCCTGAAAAGGACATTTTCAGGATGCCAACCAGGACTCTGAGTCCAGTGATATTGGTCCACTCCCAGGGTGTTCAGGACCCGGACATTGCAATGCCTGAATAATACATGTTCAGGGTACTTAACAGCGTCCTGAAAAAAACGCTTTTCAGGATACTTAATGTTGCCCTCAATAATCAAGACTCACAATTTTCAGCACAATTTTTTTACTCATCCTCGATCGGACGTGGTTCAGGATATTCAGGATATGTTACGTATATCGTTCAGGATGTAGCCGACATCTTTATTTTTCCGCTGGGTTGTAACAGTTGGTGAGATTTGGACACAGTTTTCAGTATAACACACTGAAACAAACGTAACAACTGGAGATATGGGTTGTCTGTTATCACTCTGTTATCAATGTTATCAACCTATCATCAAGTGTTATCATCTGTTATCAAGGAATAACAGCGGACCTCGTGTGCTTTGTGTATCTTAATGGCCTATCGCCACACGCTGGTCCATGCAAGAAGTTCAGGGGAAAAATAACCTTGGGAGAATTCACTGCTTTTCACCCCTTTCCCATAAATCTACAACATCTACAACACTTGGCCATTCTGGAGAGAAAATCATATTGTAGTCTACAACACAGGCAAACAGCTGATACGGATAGAAGGGGACCACCGAGACGAATCGACTCCCATAACCTAAACGTAGCCTAACCTAACCTAACGCCCCTGCAATCAGCTGACAAGTGTTATCATCATGTTATCACTTGTTATCACTCATGGTCTCGGATGAGAGAGTTTCCGACCCCCCGATTCAATAAATCAGGCGATCGTCGAGCCATATAAATCCCGGTTTTAGGGAAAACGCTGCTGCTGCTGTTGCTGTTGTAGCTAATGTTGTAGCTGCAACCGTCAAATTTATGGCCGCTGGCTGTACAACATTATGAACTGTGTGAATCGAACATTTGCTCCATTTATTCCACGTTCATGAACAGACAAATCTATACCGCGAAAAATCTAGTTAATTAACCGTGGGAAACGTGATTATGTTAGTAGGCAGATTATATGATAACCTGCGATAACATGTGGATCGGGGTAAGGCTGGGTGTTTCCCCTTTCGATTTCCCTTTTTTCCCCTCTTCCCTTATTTTTCCGTTCCTACGCTCTGTACTAGAATAAAAGGCTATAGCCCAGACTTCCTCGTCTCCCTCTTCCCTTATTTTTCCCTTTTCAGACCCCATTTTCCCCTTTTTTCAGGGAATTTCCCATTAAAGTTGAAACTGTGGGGTAAGGTGAAGAGAACAGATGGGATGTTGTGTCGACTCGAATAGGCGCATCATGTAAAAGACCATTAGGCCTACGCGGGGTGTCACCTATTGAATCACTTCGGGCCATCCCCATCGCCCAGCACACACCGCACAACAGATAATCAACTGCACATCTGTCTCTCTCTCTCTGTCCGACCTTCACGCTATCACCTGTTATCATCTGTTATCAGCTGTTATCAACCTGTTATCACCGTCTGCAAGGTTAGAGGTATCGTTCAAGTTCGAAGATTTTAGTACATTTGAGCTCTGCGTACAAGTCCCAGGGCTCTGTTACCACAAGTTATCATGTGTTATCATCTGTTATCAACCGTTATCAACCTGTTATCGCCGTCTACAAGGTTAGAGGTATCGTTCAAGTTCGAAGATCTTAGTACATTTGAGCTCTTCGGTCAAGTCCCAGGGCTCCGTTATCACAAGTTATCATGTGTTATCATCTGTTATCATCCCTCCACGGTTGTCCTGTTATCACGTGTCAACAATTCTTCAAACTGTTTAAGAAACAACAAAGCTTGCTCAGTAGTTCCAAGCCATGCAACTTGTCGTACGTTATCACAGTTACTACAATTATCAAGAGTTATCGCCTATCATCATGGGACATTAACCCGTATCGACAACTTTTTTCTTCTTTTCTACTTATTTCTTTTAACATAGCACAGAAAAAGAAAGAAGACTGAGGGAGAGAAGGCGAGTGGCTTTCACTTCTGCTTAGCTTCCCACAGCCATTGTGGATGAGGCTTATTACACCATTCCCTGGCTGCTCTATTACATACAAGAAATCAATAGAAAAAGACCAAAGAGTCAATAATAGACTAGCCAAAGAATCATAGATTACCTTTTTGTCATCTACCCGCTACAACTATACAACTCCCAACAACAATACAGGCAATACAAAAACCTTTGTACACATACCCGAACAATGGACTCGTCGTAGAGGTCCTAGTCTTTCATACAAGGGTCTGATTTAAAAAAAAATAGGGGTCCTGAAATAATAAACTAGGGTCCTGTTTTAAGGTTCTAGTGTATTGAGGGACAAATAATTTCAAATTTAAATTACGCACTGACGAAAAACACAAAAATTTTTCAGAGACACAGACGAGCCATTGTTGCGAATACCGGCAAAAGGAACGAGATGAGACTCAGCTGAGTTACTCTGCAACTCTCAGATGAGCCGTTCTTGTCGACAGATGGCAAATCCACCAGCTCCGTCATGTCATCACTGCCCAATTTGTTGTTGTGTCTGAATCCTGTACAATTTTTTCGCGAATTTATTTATCGATTTTTCTTTTTCTTTCGAATCCAAAAATTTTGCTGCAAAAATAAGCTACAACGAATATACGAAGCTGCTTTTTTTTCAAGCTGGCACTGGCGAATTGCTACTGCTGCTGCTGCTGCTGCTGCTGCTACTGGAAGAAGCTGAGGAACTACTACCTCCAGGTCTCGTCTCTTGATCCGTAAAATCTGTTCAAACATCTTAGTTTAAACAGCGAAATTCAGCAGGGAAAGATGCTGGGTTAGATTGCGGCATGCATACTGAGTAGTGTCACGCAATAGAGGACCAATGCATCAAGACCCAAGACCCGCAAACGGCATTCGTCAACATCATCTTGCCCAGAAAACATATTCACTTGGCAAAAAGATCCTTCCCGCTATTCTGATATCAAGCGCAAGGGGATAGAGGGAATAGAGTAGGCAGTATTAGTAATAAATTACACGTTTTCCCATATGCCAGAAGCTTATGAAATTTATGTTGCAATTTGTGCGGTTCAGTTAATGTCACCTCATCTGTTAGCTGTTTTCGCCGGCTCCCCAAGGTGCTATACCCGACATAGTCTCCCAGCACAAATATTACCAATAAACTTTCAACCTTAACCCGGTGAATTTCCCACTAAAGAAGTTAACCCCTCACAGATATTAATCAACCTCCTCGAGAAAAAAATGATTAAAAATTTTCACGAGGGATTTGACACTTAATTACAACAGAGTTTCCCCAAGAGTGACATGGCCTGTGGAAAAAACTTAATTTTTAAAGCAATGAGGCATGTTATTCAGGAATTTAGTGCTACTTAGCATTAAATAGCGATAATTAATCGTCTTGATGCAGGTAATCCACGCAAACCGTCTACAATTGAATGGATTTTTTACAATCAGCGCCATCTAGCGGAGGCTGTAGCAAAAAATTTTGAGCAAAAAGGCGCGAAAAAAAAAATTTGGCAGTTTTGTTCAGAAATGTCTCGTTACCTGCATCAAGAAGATCAGCATCACGATCGTTAGCGTGAGGCAAATCTTCTTGAAATTTACCGATACCCGTGTTCTGGGAGCCGCAGCCGAACCACCACTGACTCGTCGAGCGAGGGTAAGCGGGATCTCCCTCGTCCACCTTCACGTTAAACGTAAAACATAGATTAAAATATAAAGCATGAAAGTTTGGTAAAATGTACTTTGAACAGGCGATCGTTGTATCTCCAGTAATTGCCGTTCTTGAAGAAGTACGTGTAGCCGTTGGTGTACTGGAACGCTGCATCGATATCGTTGGGAAGTCCTTCCCAGTTTGAAATGTTTTTCGGGTAAGTCGACTTGATTGGTGGCTGCTGAGTGGGGTCAAACCTCCAGTACTTGCTTCCTGCATATTTCATTGAGTGTTAACTATTTTAGTTATCAATATAACGTGGATTACCTTTAAAGAAATAAATTTTGCCGTTCCCACTCCACACAAAGGCAGTATCGATATTATCCGGCACGCCGACGAAACCTTTCGACAGGCTGAGCGGGTAACCGTCGTCCATAACGTTATCCGTGAACCTCCAGTACTTCGAGCCCTGTTCATTAACAAAGTTTTCCTCCTGATAATAAATATTTAATTACAGATATAAAGCGAACGATACCTTGAAGAAGTACGTTTTCCCGTTGGTCCACGTGAAAGCGGCATCGATATTCCCTTCGAGACCCGACCAGTCCTGGCTAATGGAACGAGGGTATCCTGGAGCAATAGTATCTTCTTCCAGTCTCCAGTATTTTGTACCTTCAAATTGCATTAACATCACATCATGATGTTACCATATACGAACATAATGTAATAATTATTTATGTTTTACCCTTGAAGACGTAGGTGCTACCATCTGCAGTAGAGAAAATCGTATCGATTTTGCTGTCGGTACAGAGTTCGTTCGATGAAGTCCCCGGTTTTGAAGTCGGCACATTACCTTTTGGCCGAGACGTGTGATGACCATCGCTGTTTACTCTCTTGCCGTAAAGTGACTGGATATAAGAAAAACGAAAGAAAAAGCCGTTCAAGTTAGACATAGTAAAGCAAAATTATTTTCTAGATGATGAATAAGTTGATTAATTAGTAGTTGAATGTGTTTAAATGTTTAGATTGGGTAAAACTTTACCTGAATAGCGACAACATCATCATTATCGAGTTTAAAGTCTCGGACAAAACCCCGATAGAAGGGAGCCATTAACGCTGTCTTGACGTCGGAATGGGAGAGTCCTAGCGAATGACCGAACTCGTGGGCTGCGACTTGGAATAAGTTTGTGCCTATCATAAGTCAATCATGTAGTTTTATTATGCTTTCAACTCTCGCAGGTAAGTCTAATTGATTTTAATGTTAATAACACACCTTTTTCAGTGTTGACAGTCCACGGCTCGGAGTCGTCAAAGTGAGCGTCTCCTCCGTAGATCGGGAAATAGGCGTGGGCCAGTGTCCCTCCTTGCCCATCGAAAGGATCTCCATCGTCGTGTTCTCCAGTTTCAAATCTAACATAAACATAAAATACATGAAACGTTAAAGAAATTGTAAACGAAATGTAGGCTCTCCTGTACTAACACGGCTTTATAAGATTACGGTTGCAGAAAAGATGGCTACTTCAGAGGTTAAACTTATTTTACAGTTAAGAATTTTATTGAGTAAATCGTTTTAATAGATTTTAAATACTTCAAGTTCCACGCTTTTAGTAAATTCTTTGGTATTTTAAAGTGACCGCCATGAAACTTTTTGAAAAGAAAACAAAGCAAAAGTGAACGTAGTTCCAGAAATTGCCGGTAGGTGGCTGTATGGCGCCAAATTTAAAATTTCAAACACAATGTCAAACTTTCTATTGATTCTATTTATGTTGAAAATTAATACCTTTGTTAATTAAAAATTTATTATTATACTTTGCTATTAGCAATATAATTTTTACTGGGTAAGATTGTATTTTTCAACATTATACAAAGCGATTTGTACCTGATTTCAATGTGAACTTTGCCGTTGTCTTTGGGTGTGAATTTGAGATCGGTGACATCCTGCCACACTTGGAAAGCCCTGGCAATTTCTTGGTTCACGGTGTTGCTATCTCCCATACCCACAGGATATTTGGTTATGCGGTAAGTTAATTCCTTCACTCGCCATCGACTTCCTATTTACAATACAAAACGTAACACCAAATTTATCTTCACTTATCTTAATGCCCTAACCAAATCCACTTACGCAATTTAAGTTCATTAGTCCCCAGATAATGTTACAAAATATCCACAACAAGTTGTACATCGCATTATAACCACAGCAGAAAATTAAGGAAAGTTTCAGGACCCTGAAAATATCCTGGAAGGGAAGTTTTCAGGATGCCAACTAGGACCCTGAGTCCAGTGAAATTGGCCCACTTCCAGGGTGTTCGGGACCCTGACACTGGAATGCCTGAATAATACATGTTCAGGGTACTTAACAGCATCCTGAAAAAAACGATTTTCAGGATACTTAATGGTGCCCTTAATATTCAAGATTCACAATTCTCAACAAAAATTATTTTTTTTTACTCATCCACGATCGGAAGTGGTTCAGGATAATCAGGATATGTTACGGGTATCGTTCAGGATGTAGCCGACATCCTTAATTTTCCGCTGAGAAGCTCTTATTCAGATTTTGCTTGTTTAGAAAATTAAATAGCGGTAGCAATTACGAAGTTATCGGACCTGGCTCAGGATATTCAGGGTATGTTATGGATATCGTTCAGGATGTAGCCGACATCCTTAATTTTCCGCTGGGAAGCTCTGTTATTCAGATTTTGCTTGATTAGCAAATTAAATAGCGGTAGCAATTACGAAGTTATCGGACGTGGTTCAGGATAATCAGGATATGTTACGGGTATCGTTCAGGATGTAGCCGATATCTTAATTTTCCGCTGGGAAGCTCTTATTCAGATTTTCCTTGATTAGAAAAGTAAATAGCGGTAGCAATTACGAAATTATAAAGTTATGAACATTGAGACTAGGATCCAAGGTCTTTGTGATGACATTTAGTATGAAATATTTCTACGATTTAATTTAATATTTGAAAAGAAACTGCATTTACGGAGGCAAGGTCAGTTGATTTATAAGATTCAGACAGAAACTGTGACAAAGCCGTTTAAGAAATGCAACAGATGGACAGGGAACCTTCAAAAAATTCTTGACTCAATTAACTTAAGCACTTACAATCTTGAAATTTATTAATTTTATAATTTTTAAGAATACCTTGAAGTGCGAAACGTTTCCTTCTAGCTTGGGATTCCTTCCCGACCTTGTCTCTGACTCCACAACGAGGCATTTTCATCAGTTCCACAGTCGATTTGTCCAGTTCACCTAAAATTCAATACATCCACGTTAAATCTAATTAGTATATAATAATTCTAGTCTATGAGCTTTCTGCACAAGAATCTAAGGACTCGATCTAGTCTTTGAGCTTTCTGCATAAGAACCTAAGGATCCGATCTAGTCCATGAGCTTTCTTCATAAGAACCTAAGGACTCGATCTAGTCTAAGGGCTTTCTGCATAAGAACCTAAGGACTCGATCTACTCTATGAGCTTTCTGCATAAGAACCTAAGGATCCGATCTACTCTATGAGCTTTCTGTACAAGGACCTAAGGACTCGATCTAGTCTATGAGCTTTCTGCACAAGGACCTAAGGACTCGATCTACTCTATGAGCTTTCTGCATAAGAACCTAAGGATCCGATTCAGACACACACAACTTGATTTACAGTAAGATCTTGCGGGATTTTTGAATCGGAAACTGGTCACGGACACTACAAAATGACTAAATTGCGATTCTGAATGAGAACTGCAATACATTAAAGGGAAATGAGACTCGGTAGAATATCCGGTTTGGACACAGAACACAAGGTATGAAGCGAAACGCCCAAAACGTATATTCAGAGAGGAAAAAAAATAACAGAAAAATTCAGTTGAATTTAACCACGTTTCCTGTTTATTTACCATGAATTCTGATTTAATAAAGTTTATTAATGGACAAGAGAATTCAGTGTACCTGTTTGATTCAGTCCAGCAAAAGCCTGGAACTCCATAATGGCCGACTTGACAGAATCGGGCGATAACAAAGCACCCAGTGTAGGATTCTGAAGTTTTGGGTCCAAGTAACCGAATCTCGATAGATATATCTATTCAACAAGTCAAATTTATAATTCAAATCAAGTCTTTAATCATAGTTTAAGTACCATTGCTTGAGTATCGGCATCTTGAATCGGTAGACAATTCACTACAACAGAGAAACAGATCGCCAAACTTGCGATATCTATGAACCTGACCATTTTCCAGGCCGAGAACTGAGTAACTAAGTACAAAAGTAGTTTGAAGTAGTTAGGCTGGAATATGTAGTAGTTTGTAGTTGCGTGTGTGACCAAGAACTGAAGTGCGTGTCGCTTGACGAAGGCCAATTTAAAGCGAGCGGTGTAGCAGCAAAGGAACTTCCGTGCCCAAAAGTACACTACGTAAAAACCAACTAGTGTAGTAATGTTGTAGTGTTGTAGTCTTACGCACTACTGCTACTACCACAACCTGCCTTATCTCTTGGGAAGTTTTGCAGGGGAAAAAATGTGGTAAATTGCTGTCACAAGTAGTCCTGAATCAGGACGAACGGAAGAAGCGGCTTTTTCAGTTTCTCCCCGAGGTTTGGGCTCGGGGTCTCCGCCGGAACTGAGTTGCTCATGCGGCCGGAAGCTTCTTCCGGATGAGGTTTTTGCGAAATACATCAAATCGTAGTCTAATTTCGATAAAAGATAATAAGACTCTACCAACATAAACATAGGCTAATAACTAAAAAAAATACAGAAAACGCTTGACAAAAAAGGACTTGTAAGTAAAGCTAGCTATTGTTAAGAGCTCTTGAGAAATAATTGTATATCCCTCGCATCACGTACTGCCAAAGCCGCAATAGTTGACATTGTGTCAGAATTAATGGTATTTAATTATATTTCTCAAGGTTGTCTTTGACAAACGACGTCTTCCTTGAACATAGGGGTCGACATAGTAGACTACCTCTACCATACACACGCAACCTCACATATCTTGTCAATATTTACAAGGCCTTTTCGAATGGGAAAGTTGCTACGACCTAAAAAAAAATTAAAATAGAAAACCCTCGAGGGGAATTACGATATATTTCTCAATAAAAAAACCATATGTTTGACCTTATGGCCGTCACAAACGAAAATAAAGATTCGCTTGAACGAACTTCCTCAGTTCTGAATGCTATTATGAAGTCTAAAACCATGATAGAAATATACTAGGATAGTTAATTAGTATATTATCATCAATTTTAATATGATGAAAGAGTTGGTTCAATTAAAAAAAGCAGGGAAAAGACTGAATGAATGGCTGTCTGCGTTCAACGTGTTTTGAAAATGGCGCCATGTCTGAAGTGCGGATCTGGGGTTTCGGGGCTTGCCGTTAATAAAATAGTTACATGTGTGATACGTGAGACGTAGAAAATAGTTAAAATATGCGTTAACACACATGCGGGCTGGAAAAGAAAACCTTTTTGGAGGGAAGTTTAGCTCGGGGGTAGGTAAAGGGAAAGTTGGATGTTCCCGATTTTTGAGCTCACGTAAATATTAGACTTGGCAACAGTGCAGCCAAAGGGTGGGACTGTAAACATGGCGACAAGTGGCTATTGAGAAAAAAAAATACCAGGGTAAGTCAGCCCCTAAAATAGACTTATTTACCCGATTTCCCCAGAAAAAGTGAGTTAAATCATTGAAGAGTGTTTTGGTAAGTAGTTGAGGTGGCAGATGAATGAGGTGTGCGGGCGGAATGGGGCCAAAAGAGAGCAACCCCAGTTCACCCCCTTCGGGCGGTTTTTTTTAGTGCGGGACTGAATGTGGGTTGAGTGCCGCGATAACTGGGGTGGGGCAGTCGAACTGGGACACCAACATTTTTCAGTCAGACGAGAATTCTCCCTTGCTTGTTTGCTCGTTTCAGCCGTGTTTTTTTGAACGCATTGCAGGCCGCGAAAATTTTCAATGTTGAAGACTTCCCCGAGCTGAGGAGCCGTGCGGCCGAGGAAGACTAACCATGTCGTCGCCCGCTTCTCCGCAGCAGTTCTGCCTGCGCTGGAACAATCACCAGTCCGCCCTCGTCTCCGTTTTCGAACACCTTCTGCAGAACGAGGCTTTTGTTGACGTTACGTTCGCAGTCGAGGGTGTTCTGGTCCGAGCGCACAAACTCGTCTTGTCGGCTTGTAGCCCCTACTTTCAGGTTAGTCTAAATCCGCAGGTCGTTTTATTGAATTTTAACGTTTTTCTGAACGATACAGGTTATGTTAGCCACACATCCGTCAAAACACCCAATAATCATTTTGCAAGAAGTGTGTTACACAGACTTTCGGGCCTTGTTGGACTTTATGTACAAGGGCGAAGTCGCCGTTGACCAAGACCGCTTACCTGCCTTTCTTCGTTTAGCCGAGAATTTGAAGATCCGGGGTCTGGCCGAGTTCTGCGACGAGAGCAACAACGCCAACTCATCTGACCATCACCTCCCGAGAGGTCCTGAGGTCAAGTCGAATTCTGGTTTCGTTTTCGATTCGTTAGTGGAGGAGCGTAAATTGCAGCAGAGCCATTTACCCAGTTCTCCTGTTGTTGATTTGCTGTCGAGAAGTGCGGGATTCACCTCACCAGCTCTGATCCGAAGGCCTGAGCTTTCTTCTTCGGACCTTGGCCTAGCCAGCCTGGGCTTATTCAACACGCCACTAGCCTTTGCGGCTCAGAAGAGTCGCTTTGGATCGCCGGCCAGTCTCAGCTCAAGCAGTAGTTCAAAATGGGCCTTGGAGCCTCAGACTTACGCTCATCACAGAAGAAAACGAGGAAGGCCTCCCCGTCATTCGGGACTCGACAGAGTAACATCTCTCGTTTAATAATAAAGTTTCAGTTTTATATTGTTTTATTCATAGTGTGGAAGCCTTGGATCAGACCCTGCAGTTCATAGAACCAATTCAAATTTTGACGGATGTTCTTCCGATGTGGCAGAAGTGAAAAAGACGACCCTGTGCCTGGACGAGAACTCGGACTCTTTACAGACAGGTACTATACGTTTTTCAACTTTTCTGTTAAGTTTGTCAAAATATGAAGTTGCTTTAGATGGTGTTCAAACTGAAGAAACGGAAAGTAAGAAACCGAGACCAGCCGACGAAGACGACAAAGCGGCGGACGACAAGGGCTGGAGGTCTCCGAGCCCTTCGCTCGAGTCTCATCTCGAAGTAGCCATCGACGAAGATACAGCTGACACCAAAGCAGCAGAAGACAGTGAACCTATACCGGGCACTTCGAGTCAAGGTAAATTCATTGTATTTACATTTTGTTCTATTCATTTCTCATTCTATCAAATTGCAGCAGGAAAAGATCAGGAAAGTGTATCAGAGTCTCCGGACATCAAAATAAGTCCAGGTATTACTTAAAATGAATATTCTAGCGCGGAAACCCAAGTAAAACTTTACCACAGTGCACTTTAGTAAGACTATGTACTTTGTTGCAAAATATTAGAGTACCATACACAATAGTTGAGAACTATAGCATTGCACTTAAGTAAAACTATAGTTCCCTGTAGCAAAGTAATAGTGCACTGTGTTGCAAAATACTAGAGCGCCACACTATAACTCGCAACTATAGTAAATTTTTATTTGGGAAGACTTTAAATATTTTATTATTCCAGGTAAAGTAATGAGAAGACCAAGAGGGCGTCCCAAAAATCACGGGAAGGATGACTCGATAGCCGGGGACGAGCGAGCCGGTCCATCGCAGGACGCTCAACGCCCCTGTTTCGGGACGGGAGGTTCTGGGAACACGGAGCAGCTGCAGGAGATGTCGGTCAGGGGTCTGAATCTGTTTCGGTACGCCTCCATCTCTGAGGAAGGGGTGTATCGCTGCATACCTTGCGAGAAGGAGCAGATCACAAGAACGTTTAAGAACAAGTACAGTTTTCAGCGACACGCCTACTTGTACCACGAAGGCAACCAGCGCAAGGTCTTCCCTTGCCTGGTCTGCGGACGCGAGTTTTCCCGGCCGGACAAACTCAAGCACCACCTCAAGACGGTGCACGACTACGCAGTGCCCCGCGAGTACGGCAACGCGTACTATTCCGTGCCCTAGCGACAAGTACTTTGTTTCTTAACCCAGACAAAACCAAGTTATCTTTGCTCCGAAAGGCTTCCTTTGTCGCTGGCCCTTTCTCCCACACCCTCCACGCCCGTACAAAACACTAAAATTTGCAAAAAGGAAAAACTCTAGAAAATCTAAACGGCAACATTAAAGCGACGCGCTCAAAAAATTGAACGAGACGAGAAGCGACGTCCAAGTCCAAAGTGCTATTCATCAATCAATCCATTTTTTTTTCTCTCCTGTTGCTAATCCTTTTTTCTTATCAATTTAAGATTTTTTTATTGATAGAAAATCCAAGCGAACCGGTTTATCTAGCGTCTTTAGGTTCGAACCGTTTCGTCTGTCGCGAGGAACCCAGTAGTAGAAAATCAAGAAATCCGGTGATTGAGCCTCTGAAAAATTTGTGCTAAAAGAAAAGAGAAGAAGAAAAAGCTCGGTGAACTGCCTTGTGAGCCGGTTTGCGGTTTGAAAGAAAAAGTTTTGAGTTTTCGGTTCATTATATTGTGAGCCGAAATGTGTGACAAGATGGAAAGGGTTTACAAAAAAGGGAAAAAAGTCTGTTAATTCGTATAACAAGAACCTGTGACAACAAGGTTGTGCTCTCTTCTCTTTACGGGGAAGAAGTAAAAAATAACAAAACAAAACAAGGTTCAGTTTCAGAGTGTTATCCATTTTGTTTTTCCTGTTTCTTACTAAGAGTTGGTGGCTCTCCAAAAGTGTATGTGCAAAACATTTCAGACTTTTGTGTTTTTTTTTTTCCAGTTAACTTTTCTTTTTCGTAGGGAAATTTTTGACTTGTTTCTTCTCGTCTTCTTTGCGAGGCAATTTTCTCTACTTCTGACCAGTTGATCAGCGCGTTGGTTACAACAGACTGCCTCGTTTCTTTGTAACGCAATGCAGCTTACCTCACACCTCAGCCCGTTGTTTTGTCGGAAAAAGAAGAAAAACGTAAAACAGTTGAAACGTAAACAGTACCAAGTGGTTTCGTATTTTTCTCCAATTTTTTTTTCTCGTAACAAACTTCTCCGTCAGATAACAGTAACTCCGCCAATCGTATCTCTCTCTCCTTTGTCTGCGACAGTAACACTTAAGCAGCTCACGTAAATAGCCAAATACCGTAAGAAACTTCATCGCAAACCATCCGAATATTTTTCTACCAGTTTTCCAATGCTAGAAGATTCAAGAATCTATCATTAGTTTAATTTTTTCGCGTTTCACAGCTAAGTTTTGATTTTTTTCCCGTTTGTATTCTGTTCTGGGGTTTATTTTTTTCACTTTTAAGAAACTTTTTTTGTACCCGGTTTTTCAGACTCCGCAATTGGATTATTTGGTTGTGTTTTTTTGACGTTGTCTTTGAACTTTAATTTTTTTTTCCGTTTAGATTCTTGGGAAAAAAAATTTATTAATCTTTTTTAGTTAACCTTTTTCTGTAAACCGAGTGAGAAGCATTTAATTGACTTTTTTGTGTGAGGCCGAAACACAAAAAATTTTTCTGTGACGTTGATTCACCTAACCAAATACTTGTGTACCAAAATGTGTGTTCTTGTTTGTTATGCAAGATTTTTTATTCTGTCAAAATTGTTTTTGGAAATTTTTTTTTCTTTATCAATCCAGTTTTTTTTTCTAACACCGATGAATTTTATAGAGTGCCGTTTATATATCAATTATATATATATACACTTTTGTTATACCGCCCCCATTTTTCGAGATTTTTTCCCCTTCTTCCCCCCGTTCACCCAAACCCATTCAAGAAATGTTCAATTCTGTGCATAACCTACTGGTGATATGTACCTTTCTAATATAGAAAAACCTGTGGGGTCATTTCACAACTATCTCGTTTAAATTCATTTATTACGATACCACATTTAGAAGGTTCAGGGACATCAAATGTCAGACTGTTTCGTCTGTTTGCACTAGTCGAGCAGCGGCGAGTTTGTAAACGTCAGTCAAAGGCCGGCAAGCCGAACAACTCGGGTTTGAAGTCTTCGATAGACTTGAGGACCAGCGTTGCGTTGCGAGTCATTTCGGGATCCATTCGAGAGTCGGGAACCATGACGACCTGCATTCCCGCCGCTCGAGCCGCTGTCACGCCGTTCGGCGCGTCTTCAAAGACCAGGCACTGAAATTCGCATAACTACTATTAAGTTATCTTGACAAATGTAAAAGCTACTCATTACGTGACTCGGTTCGGGAGGATTCGCGAATCTTGAAGCGCAAGTCAGGAAAATATCGGGATGCGGTTTGCCCCGTTTGACTTCCGGGTCGGAGCTTCCGGTCACCACGTGATCGAACAGACTGAAGAGTTCCTTATGATTCGTCGTCTTGAGTTCAAAATTTTCTCGACTGCTGCTCGTCGCCACAGCGATAGGAACTCCCTTCGAATGTAAGTGCCGAATGAGTCGCTCGACTCCTGGTTTTATCAAAAGAAATTTTAATCGTGCGGGTCAGCGAGGGCACAAGCTGAGAGATGATGTTAACCTGGTAACAGTTGGGCAGTGGGGAAGAGTTCTCTATGAATCTCGGAAACCTGCACGATATATTCTTGAGGCGTTAGGGGCAGAGGAAGCTCCTCGACAAGCAGAGTTGCTAATTCCATTGAGGGAAGCCCCATCTGTTTAACCTTAAGGTCCCAAGTAAAGACTCTGCCATAGCAACTGGCGACTTGCTCGGTGGCAATGGTGTACAAAGTCTCAGTGTCTGTAGAAAAAATGCAAATCAACTTTTGCACGTCAGGACTTGGAGGGTTTCTAAAGACAACCTTTGGTAACTGAACATCATCTCTCGAGCTTGGTTCGTTTTTTCTTCCCCGGGACAAAAAAGTAAACCTGGTAGCAAATCGCAGTTGGGGAAAAGTTGGACGAGCAGTTGCTGCGAGGAGACGGCGTACTGCTCCGGAGTGATGGGCAGTTCCAAGGTTTCGACAAGCGAGACAGCAGCCTCCATTCCCATTTTGCCCATAAGCTGTGCTTTCATTTCCCAAGTGTAAATTTTTCCATACTGACTGGCAATACTCTGAGTGGCTACAGTGTACAAATTTTCTGTATCTGAAATGTTAGCAAAGAATTTTACATGAATGAGAGTCTGCTGTCTCTTAGATCAGGTACAGATACTGAATAGAAAAATACTAAATACCCAATAATAGACCATCCATATCAAACAAAACGTGCGTAACAGGCTGAAAATTTGCCATTTTCTTAATAAGAAGAAATAATAACCGCAGGAAAAAGACTAGATGCCGATAAAAACACGTAATCTTCAATCGGCTTAGAGGCAGAGATGACAGAGATGAAAGTTATCTTTCAAGTGTGTTTCAAATTTGCCGCCAGAGTGCGTTCTACAGTTAATTTAATAATAAATATAAAATAATTAAATTATAAAATCATACTAATATAAAAAAATACAATTAATAAAACCGATGTACCCCAGTGATGGTTTTTATAATAATATTTTATAAAATTCGCGGCAACTTAGTTCAAACTATTGCCGCTAGGGTACGTTAACTTAGGTACTAATAACGGATTAATTCAGTTTTTTTAAATCAAATATTTGTCGAAAATATTATTAAATTATCTTCGTAATTTTATAAAGTTATAGTAAATTAATTATTTTAATTCCTTGATTAGTTCAAAACATCACCGCCAGGTGGTAAAATCCGTGGGATTCTTTTCCATAAAGAACGCGGCCTGGTTCAAGGTTTGCCGTGCATCAACAATCGATCCATTCAGTGCTTGTCCAGACGCCGTCGAGTGAACATCTCTCGCACCCTCCGCGGCCAGTCAAAATTTCTGAACTAATAACTTGGGATTTACCTTTGGAAAAAGAAAACTTTGGATTTCTTACGTGTTTCTTTCTAGATACCGGAAAAAAAAATTCGTAAGAAGAGATAAAAGGCAGCTGGAATAGCTATAAAATTATTTACAACGCCGCGCAACAGTTTTCCTCTTGAGCCGTTTCTTTTTCTCTGAAGCCGCTGGCGCGCCGTAATGTCGCCTTCCAATTAAAAGTTGTTGTTTTTTTCCTTTTTTCTCGGTTGTTCAGTAACTGTAGCTTACGCAAAAAAATCGACAAAAAAATGAAGTTATGGACCGTCTTAGTGGCGTTGCTGGTCGTCAACAAAGTTACCAGTCAGGACATTAATAATTCCTCGTCGCAAATCGTTTGCAGCGGCGTGCGGCAGGCGTTGCGCGCGCGAGGACTCGGCGACAAAGATGTTCCCAACAAACCCATTTCAGGTAAATTTTAAATCATAAATAAAAAAAAAAACATTTAGCGATAGAAGCAAAAGTGATTGGTTGCTCAGAGTCACGTGACTCTGAATGAAGCAACCGGATTGGCTGGTTTGAAAAACAAACCGGAAGTGACTTTTAAATAGTCACTATTTTGAATGAATGAATGAATGAATGGAGTGATTGACACTTTGGAATGTTTCCCGTTCATTCAGAAAAGAAGTCATCATCACGATTCTCGAAGATTCTCAAAATTTTCCCACGGTGACCAGAATTTTCCACGGTTTCCCAGATTTTTCCCACAATGGGGGTGGAGGGGACTGGGGAGGTGTTAAAAGTCTTTTTTTCCAGTTGAAAAATAAAGGCCAATTAGTATTGTCACGCTTTGTTAAGGTGTCATCAGTCATCAGCATTTATTCACTCTTTCTCTCATTCTCCTTCCTTTTATCAGACCTTTTTTCCCTTTTTCCCTCCATTTGCTTTTTTCTTCCCCCTCTACCCCCTCCCCGCATTCCTCTTCAGGGTGGATGGTGGAGCAGATGCTAGCCACTCGTTTGTTATCACCTGTTATCAAGTGTTATCAAGTGTTATCACCCCTCCCCCTCCAGTGTCGTGCATTATGTATGGGCAAGGTGAAGAGGGGTGGGGGGTGCGAAATCTTGATGAAATTTAACACTACCCCTTGCATTCTGAAACCGGTGTTATCAACTGTTATCATGATTCTGTTTTAAGGCAGTTGCGGACCCCCCTCCTCCTTTGCGTTGTGTCTTGCACGATTTCCAGATTTAGAAGGCGCCAGAAGGACTTAGCAGAGAAACACCAGAACCTGGGTGATAACACTTGATAACAGCTGATAACACAGTGATAACACTTGATAATAGAATGGAAGTATAGGGTCCGTCAATGAATCCTAACGCTGAGTGAGAGAATTTTTTTTTGAACAGTCATTGTTTATCAGACTTGTTATCACTTGTTATCACCTGTTATCACCTGTTATCAGCTTGTTTGAAGTTTGGGGGGTCGACTTCCATAAATAGATGGAGTGGTGAGTCATTCTCTGGCTGCCCTTCCGAAAAATCCTCTTGTCTGTTGTCTGCCAAGCCCCTTTGCACTACAAAGGGGAGCTGATAACACTGTTGATAACGCGCTGATAACAAATGATAACATTCGAGTCCTCAATATCAGCTTTAATAACCCCATCTAGTAGCTTCTTTAATAAACATAGCAACGTTTATGGGATTTGAGTGTGGGGGATTCTGAAGGAGGGGAAAAAGGGAAAAACGCCTCGGGGGTTAAGTCTGGGGGAAAAATGGATCCGCCATCTTGTTTATGGGAGGGAGTGAGGGGTGCGTGTATATCCGCTGACTGAAACAGACGGTAACGTCGCAACACGTGACCAAAGTGTGTAAATAGACGCCACAAGAGACAAGGGGAAAGACACAAACTGTTTGCCATCCACCCTCTCTCCACCCCCTCCCCTCTCTTCTTATTGGTCCACCCACCCCTCCCATTCCACCCTCTCTCCACCCTCCTCGTCTCTTATTGGTTCACCCCCTCTCCTCCCATCCCACCCCCTCGTCTTCTTATTGGTTCACCCACCCCTCCCATCCCACCCTCTCTCCACCCTCCTTGTCTTCTTATTGGTCCACCCGCCCCACCCCTCCCACCCTCTCTTTACCCTCCTCGTCTTCTTATTGGTTCACCCCCTCTCCCCTTCTGTCCCTTTTTCCCCCGCCCACCCACTTCCGCCTCTTTCCTGCCTCCTTTCTATTCCTGTTGTTGTGTGTTTTATACTTAACGCTTGGGTGTCGAGACAAGAAAGCAAAGCTACGCTTCGTGTTACAGCCATCATCATCTGTCCTCACCGCGGAAATATTGTAACACAATAAACATCCCGAGATAATCAGAAATAACGGTTACTTTAAGGACTCGATTACTACACGGGAACCGGTTACTCTTACATGATTACCAAGAGTCCAGTCATTGGATATCTTGATTGAATACTAGAACACAAATAAGCAAATTTTTTAGTAGAACTTTTTCCAGTAACCGATTACTCTATGAGAAACGGTTACTGGTACATGATTACAGCGTCCGGTAATCAGATATTTCTGCCGAATACAAAAATTCAAAATAACCAATTTTTAAATGGAGTTTTCTCGAGTAACCGATTACTTTATGAGAAACGGTTACTGTGACATGATAACAGAGAGCGTCTGGTAATCGGATATCTTTATTGAATACAAACGAATAGAAAAGAAGACATTTTTTTGAGAGGAATTTTTCTGTGTTGCTATTGGTTGTCAGTGACACGTGACAAGTCGTTCAATGCACACATGTTCATTCAAAGGACCTGCCGCCCCGCAAACTTCTTCTTCAAAGATTCCCTTTCATTACTAAGTAACAATCCACAAAGGACTACTGTTATCAGCGTGTTATCGTCTGTTATCTGTTGTTATCAAGTGTCCACATGAAAGAGGGTTGGCAACACTGGATGATAATTCGCTTGAAGGGGAAACGGGGAAACGGGGAAACACGAAATGAGAAATTTGTGCGTGAGATTGAAGTGAAGTGAGCGTAGCCATGGCAACGCCTTTTGATGTTCCGCAGCGGAAAAATTCAATTACCCGTTCCCTTGCTTCTCCAGAAACGGGTCTACAACTTCGCCATCGTTTTATAAAAAAGCCTCTACAACCTGTTATCAGTGGTTATCAACTGTTGACAAAGTTCCCGGAGTCTGTTGTTCAACCTCTTTATCCGTGTTTTTTAACTGTTTTCAGTGGTTATCAAGTGTTATCAAGTCTTTCTAGCCTGTTGTCAACCTCTTATCCGTGTTTTTAACTGTTATCAGTGGTTACCAACTGTTGTCAAAGTTCCCGGAGCCTGTTGTTCAACCTCTTATCTATGGTTTTCAACTGTTTTCATTGGTTATCAAGTGTTATCAAGTGTTATCAAGTCTTTCTAGCCTGTTGTTGCAGTTATCAAGGCCTTATCACTCCTTTCTCAACCTATTATCAACCTCTTATCCCTGTTTTCAACTGTTCACAGTGGTTATCAAGTGTTATCAAGTCTTTCTATCCTGTTGTTAGCAGTTATCAAGGCCTTATCACTCTTTCTCAACCTATTATCAACCTGTTATCCCTGTTGTTAACTGTTCACAGTTGTTATCAAGTGTTATCAAGTCTTCTAGCCTGTTACTAGCAGATATCAAGGCCTTATCACTCCTTTCTCAACCTATCATCAACCTGTTATCGTCCTTGACACTCTCAAAAGCAGGTCCCTATCTTCCTCCACACAAACTTTCCCGTAAAAATTCGCCATGTCGTCCTTGGGGAAGAGCGTTCGGCGGGACGGGGAAGGTCTGCAACTGGAAATTCAACATTTCTCCCCAAGATTTTCCCAACAGATAAGCCCCCAAACTGGAAGAAGAAGCGTGGGGTAAGGTTCTGTGGGGAATCATAAATCACGCGACGTGCACTAATAGCCCCTCTTCACTTTCAAGTCCTCCTCCTCTTCTTATCAAAACATCTGCATCGCCCTCCACACGCACAGAGTCACCTGTGGCAGAAATCGGAACTACGTGTCCTGAGCTAACTAACCCTCTGAGCGCCGTGTTGGAATCTGGGAACGTTAGCGCCACCTGTGGTAGACATACGAACTACGTGTCAAATCTGAGCGCTAGTTGGAATGTGGGAACATTAGCGCCACCAGCGGCAGAATTAGGAACTATAGACATTGAGGATTCATCATGTGATTAGGTGAACTTGGGAACTAGTGTTCGTCTGCGGAGCAAATGTTCGGAATCGAACCGTTCGGGTTTCCACGGTTCAGACGGAGAGGTCTTTGTTCGGTTCGGTTCGGTTCGTTTTCGGTTCAGACAAGGGACGACCATATAAGGCGAAAGCGAACGCTTCCCGCGTTTGGCCTACAGCTTTCGATCTGTTCACAGCTTAACACACGCCGGGTCCAAAAAAATACCAAAAAAATGCATAAAGACGCTGTCTGGCTTTATCTTAGCGGAAAATTAAGGATGTCGGCTACATCCTGAACGATAACCGTAACATACCCTGAATGTCCTGAACCACGTCCGATCATGGATGAGTTTAAAAAAAAAATTGTGAGAGAATTGTGAATCTTGATCTTTGAGGACACTATTAAGTATCCTGAAAAGCGTTTTTTAAGGACGCTATTAAGTACCCTGAACATGCATTATTCAAGCATTCCCATGTCAGGGTCCTGAACACCCTGGAAGTGGGCCAATTTCACTACTACACTCAAAGAGTCCTGATTGGCATCCGGAAAATATCCTTTTCAGGATACTTTCAGGGTCCTGAAACTATCCTTAACTTTCTTGCTGAAATGTTCAACTGATAACGTGATCGAAATAGTGATAACGTGTTGATAACACTTGATCAAAGGGTCCGAAACTACGACGAACAGTGTACGAAGATTATTTGATAACACACGATAACACGGAGATAACATGGAGATAAAAGCGATAACATGACCCAGGTGTACGAAGATTGTTGGAAGTTTCTGACCCCTTGCACTTGATAACATGATGATAACTTCCTCACCACACTCGGCTCGTAGAAGTTTCATATAGAGAGGTTAGAGAATGAGATGATAGGGCGTTGATAGGTAATAAGTGATGATGATTTCTTGTAGCCTGGGCTGGCAAAGCAGCGTTTGCGTGCGTGTAATAACGAGCACAAAAACAATGGCCGACTGTTGAGCTGAAACTCCTGGACCCCGCCGATAATTACAAGCCGCTTCTATCAACAACTTCTCCAGTGTTTCCACTGTGCAGGGAAATTCCCTGAAGAAGGGGGAAATGGGGACTGGAAAAGGCAAAAATAAGGGAAGAGGAAGTACAGCCTTGTACTCTAGTACGGAGGGGAAAAAGGGGAAAATTAGGGAAGAAGAAGTACAGCCTTGTATTCTAGTACGGAGGGGAAAAGGGAAAATAAGGGAAGAGGAAGCACGGCCTAGTCTTCTAGTATGGAGGGGAAAAAGGGGAAATTTGAAAGTGGAAACACTGCAACTTTCCTTCCCTTCCATCAACATGTGTTACAACCCTTTCTCGGCGTTAACCGGCGATAACACGGTGTGTAATCATGTTAAGGTATGATAATTTGGCACTTGGCAGGATTGGATAGGACTGTAAAACTGAGTGAATGAGGAGATAACAGCTGATAACAGAATGATAACATAATGATAACACGGTGTATTAAGCAGAAAATTAAGGATATTTTCAGGATCCTGAAAATATCATGAAGAGGACATTTTCAGGATGCCAATCAGGACGCTGAGTGCAGTGAAATTGGCCTACTTCCAGGGTGTTCAGGACCCTGACATCGGAATTCCTGAACAATACATGTTCAGAGTTCTTAACAGCGTCCTGAAAAAGGCTTTTCAGGATACTTAATGGTGCCCTCAATAATCAAGATTCACAACTTTCAACACAATTTTTTTTTTTACTCATCCTCGATCGGACGTGGTTCAGCATATTCAGGATATGTTACGGATATCGTTCAGGATGTAGCCGACATCCTTAATTTTCTGCTGGGATAGCACAATATAACCGGTTACAGGAAGGTGTATTATCATGTTACTCTGTGTAATGGGATGATTGCCAAGCTTAGTATGTTTTTGGGGGGTCTGTTAACCACCGATAACAGCTGATAACATATGATAACACTTGATAACACACTTTTAGTTTGAACGGGTCGCTTTTACGTCGGTAGAGTCTCGCAGTCATTGACAAGGGGTCCGAAACTTCCAATAATCTTCGTACACTTTTCCTCGTAGTTTCGGACCCCCCCACCCTGGAATCATTCATCTCTTTATCACTCGTGTTATCATTTGTTATCATCTGTTATCAATCATTCCAGTTGTTTCTATTATCGCTATATAGGAAACCTTTGCGGTTGTCCTAAACTTATTATTATTATTATTGCTGTTATTGAAATTATCTGTAATTTTTATAATTTATTATTATTAAAATTGTGGTTTAGCGGTCGATAGACCATCGAATTTAATAAATATCACACAAAACCGCATAGAAAATGAGATAACCCCCGACAGAAAATCCTCATAGGACTGTCTAGAATTTGGAACTGAGACTCAGTGAGATCTCAGTGAGAAAGCTCTAAAAGTTGTGAGATCTCACTGAGTCTCTGTTCCAAATTCTACGTAGTCCTATGAGGATTTTCTGTCAGGTGAGTTCTAATCAAGGTATCCGAAACTTTCAGTTATCTTCGTACACCTAGGCCATATTATCTCTGTGTTATTCCATGTTATCATATGTTATCAAATAATCTTCGTACACTTTTCCTCGGAGTTCCAGACCCCCCCCCCTTTGGTTCTAATGCAAGGTTTATAATAGAAACTCGTTGTCTATGAATACACTAATTACTGTTCAACTAATGGTTCATGCGGTTTTCTGAAGGAAGCAACTTGCGGTTTTGTGCCGACGGTCTGACGTGTTGCACGGACAGCATGGAGGACAAACTGAGTCAGACCAGCAGACAGCAGTTCGACGCCATCCTCAGGCAGACCACAGACAACCTTCACAACACCTTCACCAGCAGAGCCAAAAAATTCGACGGTAAAAAACTCCTTCGTTTTCTCTATTTCTAACAACCCGAAAATAGTTCAATAGATAGTTAATTATAGATCACTCGCACTGTTTCCCCCCCCTCCCTCTTCCCCTTTTTTCCCTTTTCCGTTCCCCTTTTCCGCTGCCGTACCAGAATACAGGGATATACTTCCGGATCTACCCCTTTTCCCTTATTTTTCCCTTTTCTTCCTTCTTTTCCCCTCCGTACCAGAATACAGAGCTATACTTCCGGATTTTCCCCTTTTCCCCGTACTAGGATATCAAGACTGTCCTTTCACATTTTCCCTCATCCCTTATTTTTCCCCTTTCCCTTATTTTTCCCTTTTCTTCTCTTCTCCCCTCCGTACCAGAATACAGGGCTATACTTCCGGATTTTCCCCTTTTCCCGTACTAGGATATGAAGGCTGTCCTTTCACATTTTCCCTCATCCCTTATTTTTCCCTTTTCCCTTATTCTTCCCTTTTCTTTTCCTTTTCCCTCCTTACCAGAATACCAAGCCTGTACTTTCAGATGTTCCCTCATCCCTTATGTGTCCCTTTTCAGACCCCGTTTTCCCCTTTCTCAGGGGAATTCCCCTCCAAAATGGAAACACTGATCGTTTGAATTTTCTACTTTTTCTCTCTGGGTCATCTGTTTCGATCGACGTCTGCTGAAAAACAAATGACTGCTGGATTTTGTAAGTTTCTCTTCGTCTAAAGTCTCCAGGACTGAGACAAATCCACCGCCATTAGACACAACGACTCCAGGAAATCTATTTTTAGATCCTGTCTTGTAGAAAAAAAAACGAGAATTCCTCACTTTTTCTCCATTCAGAATAAGATACCTTTAATAAATTACCAAAATTTTTGTGTATAGAAAATAGGGAATTTATCAATATTTTTATCAGATTTTTAGTCCGCGCGTCTGGTCGGTATACAGAGACAGGCTCACAGTCTGACAGTCAGTCTGCCGGGTGCGAAGATTTATGCCTGGTGACACTTGAGAAGCCAACCAATGCTAACCTAACCTATCCCTGTCCCTGTCCCTGTCCTGTCCTTGATCCCCAGTGCATTCCTTTTTACAACAGCATCCCTCACCACAAGGGGTCTGCAACTCTCGACACCCGTAACCAGTGTTGCCACCTTTTCAATCTTCCATTTTTCCCCTCTTCCCTTATCTTTCCCTTTTTTTCCCCCTCCTCCGTGGAAGAATGTACAGGGTCTAGATTTCCTCTTTACTCTCTTCTCCTCCTTTCCCCTTTCCATCTTCCCCATTTTCCCTGTTTGAGGGAATTTGCCTCCGAAAGTGGAAACACTGCCCGTAACTGTTTATTTGAATCTTTTTTTTTTCTTTAATAGAATTTTTCCGGGACCTGCTGGACAAGTCGAAGCGCGACTTCCACGACATGTTCAAGCGGACCTATGGGATCATCTACGAGCAGAACAGCGTTGTCTTCACCGACCTCTTCCGCGACCTCGAGGACTACTTCGCCAAGGGAAAAATCGACCTGGAACAAGCCATGGATCGATTCTTCACCACCCTCTACCAGCGAATGTTCACCGTCCTCAACGGACAGTATCGATTCGACGACAAGTAATTATCGGTCGCAGAATATAATCGATTATCGACTTTCTATCAGTGCTAAATCGATTTAAGTATCTGTTGATAGTCGATTATCTATCAGTTATAATCGATTATTAAGTAATCGATTGTCGATTACCAACGAAGCACAAAGTTCGATTACTGTTTAATAGTATGTTCGATCGATTTCTATTGCTAAATCGATTGAAATGTCTGTTGATAGTCGATTCTCCATCTGTTATATATCGATTACTAACTGATCGATTATCAGACGGTCGATTTTGATCATTATCGATTATCAACAAAGCACAAGGCCTATTACTGTTTGATCGATTATCAATCATCCCAAACACTTTACAACAGAATCGACTATAATCGGTTATCGAGTTTCGATCAATGCTAAACCGATTGAAATGTCTGTTGATAAGCCGCTTATCTATCAGTTATAGATCGATTAATAACAGATCGATTATCGATTATCAGTTACCCAAACAATGTTTCAAGATAATGATCTTAAGTATCGATTATCGCTTATATATCGATTTATCGATATTCTAACTGAATATTTTTTTGTTTCCTAGGTATCTGAGTTGTGTGAGCACTCACATGAAGGAACTGAAGCCTTTCGGGGACGTGCCCAAGAAACTCTCGATACAAGTGAAGCGATCCTTTGTGGCCACAAGGACCTTCGCCCAGGCCATCGGCACCGGAAGGGACGTCATCAACAAAGTTCAAGCGGTACCAACGATTCTTAACGATCGATTTCCCCTTTGCTAAAACCATTGACCCCCTCGCACTGTTTACCAGAGTCTCAGGTTGCAGTAGAGCAACCCAAAAGGCTAATCGATTCAGTAGTTTCAGTCGATTATCGATTGTTTACCAGCAGCTCAGCTTTCAGCACTTGAGGAAATTGATCGATTAAAAAGTTATCGTAGCGATCGATATAATCGATACCTCAATAATCGATAATTAACTTCATAGAACTTTCAGAATCGATTATTTGGTACCCAGTACAGTTTAGTGATCGATTATTGACGACTAAGTATCGATATATTGTTTTATTTTTGTCAATCGATATGTAAATATCCGTTTTTTGTTGAATTTTTCAGATGTCACCGAGCAGCGAGTGCAGTCGTTCGGTGATGCGAATGTCGCTGTGCCCGACGTGCGGCGGGTTTCCCGAGCTGAAGCCGTGCAGCGACTTCTGCCTCACTGTTCTGCAGCGGTGTCTCGCTCACCACTCCGATCTGTCAGCCGAATGGGACAACTTCATTGGTATACCCACTAATACTTGAGTCATATTTATTATTATTATTATTATTATTATTATTAGAGTACTTGTCCCATTATATCGATTGGTAAGTTTTTTTAAAGGCGAAATTTATTGTTAAATCGATACGATCGATATTTGATTACATATTGCACAGGTAGCCGATGGCTTTGGTTGCTACGGTAAACCGTGGTTACCATGGTGATGACTACAACAGTGCTGTATTTACCAATTACATTCATTGACATTCGTTTAATGTTATAAAATCAGTAATAAATTATATCGCATTATAATATTTCTATTGGTAGACGCCCTATCGAAAGTTGCCGATCGACTGGTGGGACCGTTCAACATCGAGCAAGTCGTCGACCCCATCGACATCAAAATCTCAGACGCCATCATGAACTTCCAGGAGAACGGACTCGAAGTCACTCAAAAAGTATTCAGTTATTTGTAGCATAATTTTATCATTTATATTTTTGATATTCATTTTTTTTAACGTGTTTCTAGGTTTTCAAAGGGTGTGGTCAGCCTCGTTTGGGCAAACGCAGCGCCTCGGAACTGAAGCTCGAGAGCCTCAAGTTCGACCGGCCCGGGGGAAACTCGCGCTCCACTGCTGCTGGCTCTCCGTCCCCTGCTGCTGCCAAGAGTCCTGAGACGCTGGACCGTCTTGTTCGGGAGATCAAGCAAAAAGTATAGTAGCGTAATTTTGTATAACAATAGTAGCAGTAAGTGTAATAGTACTAGTTGAAGCGGTGGTAGTGGTAGTAGCAGTAGTGGTGGTAATGGTAGTAGAAATGTTAATTATAATAGTAGTAGTAACCCTACTTACTACCATTACTACCACTTCCACTACCACCACTGCTAGTACTACTATGACTACTACTCCTATTGCCCCTATTACTAACACCACCACTACTACTATTCCTACTGCTCCTTTCACTACCACTATTCCTACTGCTCCTACTACTACCGTTGCTGCAACTGCCACTCTTACCACAACTACTACTCTTACTACTACTGATACTGATACTGATACGAACACAATGTTGTTGCTTGTAGGCGAGATCCAGTAAAGGATTCTGGTCCAAAGTCCCGCAGAGTGTGTGTTCGCACGAAGAAATGTCGGACCAGTCCAACGCCGAGTGCTGGAACGGACGAGAAAAAATCAAGTAATTAATTAAAGTTCATCTACAAATCAATTATCATTAATAATATATAATATTTCAATATTTCATCATATGTTATGAAATTAAGTAATTCTACTATTCACTGAGTATTTATTTATATTCTTTTTTTACGTTTCAAAGGTTCGGAGGTCCTTTGGCAGCGGATCTGAAAACTAGTCCCGAATTCGGGTCGGACGGGCCCGGGGACCGTTCGGGAAGTCTGATCAACGAGCAGATCTTTGCTTTGCGACTCATCACCAACAAACTGGAAAACGCATACAACGGCATGGACGTCGAATGGGATGGTAAACTCATTACCCCGCCCCCTCAATCAATCAATCAGTCAACCACCTTCACTAGGACCTGCTATTTACTACTCAACTTGATGAATTAGTTTGTTTATTAGCAAATTATGCTCTATTTCCAGTCCGTTTAGCATTAATTTAATTAAATCCTAACTAGTTCGTAAAGACCCACCAATTTAATTCACTTGCATTATTCACTATTACATTATTTTTCAACTGTATTATTTCTTAAAGTTTTATCAAATTTAACTTATTTTATTACTATATTTGCAACTTATTAACTTCTATTATAAAGTGTGTCATACTAGTTTACATTTTGATTTTATTCGTTTTTCCCCCTAACAGACGAATGGTCAGAAGGTAGCGGTAGTGGTAGCGGCTCGGGTGATGGTACGGGTATCGTTGATGAGGACGACGACGAAGACCTGGACCGTTCGAAACATCCCGCTAAACCCGGGAAACCTGAATCTCCTGTCAGCAACAAACCGACAGCAGACGACAGCGAAGAAGACGACAACGACATCGAGTTCACTTACAACGGAGGACCAGTCGTCCCGACCACTAAAACCGATACCAACGATAACAGTATTGATGCTGGTGTCCCCGATAAAGCGAATCCTGGCGATACTCCACCCGCTATCTCGGCGGGAAAAGCCATTACTTACTATATCGTGCCGATTGTGGTCAATTGGTTTGGCGGCTTATTTCATTGAGGATTTTTTTCTCGACTTTTCACTGATTTAAATGACTGAAAATAATGCGCCCTGTTCTCTAGTCACGGCGTTTATTGTAAATTAATTTTCTCTATTTTGAATTTTTCCCGTAAACTCAATTTATTGACTGTACAGAATCTTCTCTTTTAGTTGAAAGTTTCATCAGAAAAGACAAAAGCGTCGTTGGTGCCAATTATCGATATCCTCGTTTTCTTCGTTTTTCCCCCGTTTCGTGCAAACTCTCACCTGCTGTCATATCATTCTCAAGCCCCTAATCAAGCGATAAAAAGAAGAAAAATTTATTGTCAAGTCTATTTTCCACAAAAACTTTCCTTTAAAAAGTCTCTTTTTTTTGTAAAATTTACTGAAGAACCAAAATACAATGTTTCTCTTCGCCTTTTCCATAAAACAAAACGCACAAAAGTGTCTTACAAAAAATTTAAAATTCTGAATTTTTTAAGTAAAAATTTAGCGTCTCAATACAGTCTGCATTGAAGGTAGTCCGAGTCTTCGCAGAGCTGCGTCCACATCCGGCATGGAGATATCGCTTGAGAGGTCGGTAGTGTTCTCGTTCCCGCTGCTGGTGTTGGTGCTTGGAGAAAGATCTTTAGCACTCTTCCACAGATTAACAAACCTACTCGAAGCTTCTGTTGAACTTTGCGAAATCTGCAGCGACTCAAACGCGGATGAAAGCATTGTCCCTCGGTCAGTCTCGTTTCCTGAGCTCAGTGTCAGCGTTTTAAAAGTCGAGTCTTCGGCCATGTCGCAAGCCAACTGCTGCTTTTCTTCTCTCAACGCAGAAACCTGTCCTTTTAAAATGTTTGCCCGCTCGTTGAATGCTCGGTAGATATCGTTGTACATCTCGACTAGAGGCTGTAGCGTCAGGCCCTTTTCCCAAGGCGTGCTCTCCGATTCTGAAAATCCCGATGACTCTCGTGAAAGAGGAGAGGAAAATTTGCTGCTGGAAGTTTGCGAAATAATGGAAGATTTTCTGCTTGAGCTTTCAGATGCAGTTGGAGAAGCAGATTTTCTACTAGAAGTTCGGGAAGTAGATTTCGTGCTATCGACGCTTAGTTCCTTAATCTGTTCTCGACGCATTTGTAATAGCTTTTCAACGTAAAATTTCAAGTCTTCCCGTTTAGTTTCAGGACGAGTTTTCTGTAGCGGAGTAGATGTTGCTTCTGTCGCTAAGTCCTGACTGCTCGGAGACGCAATTTTTCTTGACGGGATCATTTGTTCGAGGACTTTTCGCTCTCGTCTAATAGCTTTCAGAATTTCTGCGAGTTTTTGTTTCTCGCTCTCCGACATCGAGAGCTTTTCCCGCTGCGTCTTCTCGCTTTCTGAGGCTTTTCCGATAACTTCTACGTCAACTCGGACAGCGTTCCCAACTTCATAAGTTTTCTTACTTAAAATTCTCTGGGGTTGACTAATAAAGTGATTAACAATTGTGGGTGTCGAACTGTTTTCCTCCGAGGAATTTAACTTAACTGGAACTTCAAATCTTCGTTCTTCGTCCAATAGTTTCTGCCGCTCGCTTTGCAATTCGGCAAAAAGTTGTCCAAGTTCTCGAAGTTTAGTCCCGCAGTCTGGTTTTGGTTGAGGCAATATAATTTTTCCTGATCTTTCCTGAATTTCTGGGGTCTTGTCTCTTACAGGAATTTCTTCAAGGTCCTCAAAAGTTTCCGAGCAGTGCGTCAAAGTTTCCGAGGACTCTTCCCGACTCTCGTTTTCTTTGGAAACTTGCGAAATCGTAGAAATACTTGGTATTTCCCATTTTTGAGAATTTCTTCCATTCTCGCAGCTTTTTGTTTGATTTTCCATCTTGTCCAGTTCCTCCAGAAGTCTTAAATAATTTTGATGGATTTTTTCCTTTTTTAGAGCCTCTTTTCCGCGTTGTTCGATTTTCGTATCAATCTCTCGTTTCTTTGCTATCTTTTCCCGCTCTTCTCGTTCCCTCGTTTCTTGTTCCCGATCTGCTGCTTCCCGTGCGTCCTGCAAAGAGATGGTCAAATCTTACACAACTACTAATAGTATAAAACAATAACTCACTTTACTGGAGGAAATTTCTTCGACGAACACATCTTTCGGTACATAGTCAGTCTGGAATAGTGATTTTTTATCAAAATACATCACTTTCGGCAGTTCGTTTTTGGGCTGCGGTAAATGCTGGACTTCCCTCGGTGGTGGGGCTCGGGAAACAACATACCTAGACCGCACGTCTTCGACTTCCAGTGCTTTTCTGCGATTTTCCGTTGATTTGCTCCTTATTTTCAGTTCTTTTATCTGTTCGTTTTTTTTGGACTGCTGCTGCTTGTATCCCTCGTTTTCTTGCCGCTTGTTCGTTCTTGATTTTTTGAGCCTCTAATTGAATTTTGGGGTCAACCTGTTATAAGATTTTATTAAACTTAAAAATTCAAAAGGTAATTATTGAAGTACCTGTTGTTTGGCGAGTGAATGAGCCTTCCCGAACTCAGTGAGACACTCCAGGACCTCGTTTTCTAAGTCCATAGTTTCACGTTCAAGTTTAACTTTGGCGTTTCGAACTAAATGTTCTTTTAAGACGTTAATTTCTCTCAATTTTTTCCTGCTTGCGTCAGCCTTTACACTTTTGGTGAAATCGGCGGACTGTTCCCGAACCTGAAACGCAGAAAATAATAATTTTTGTTAATGCTTGATTTTGAATACATGAAGTAAAATAAGATTTATTTTGATTTCACCTGCTTAAGACGTGTAACTTTAGCGTTCTGCAAAGCGTTCTGGATTAAATCGTCGACTTCTCGAGGACTTAGTCTTACTGTGGGACAAGCTTTACGCTGCTGCCCGGCGTCCATTTTGTATAAAACTAAAGAATTATCACGACTTCTGCAATAAAGTTACGATATTTCATTTAAAAACTGTACAAAATTCTTAGATAAAATTCCTTCCAACGGTTTTCAAGAATTTAAAACCAAAATGTAAACAAAGGTCCGACGCTGGCGCAGCGTTGCCAGATCAAAAAAATTAATAACAAATTTCAAAATTAAACTGAAAACAAAAGTCTCAATAAAAAATTACGTATATTTTCCATTAAAACTGTTAATCCTAACAACTAAAATTATATATATATATACATAAATATATTAGTTAGCACATTGATTCAACAAATATTTTAACGAAAAACTGCAACAAATTCCTCCACAACGTTGTACAGTACAGGGTGAGGGAGTAAAAAAATGCTCAAGAAGAAATTGTATGAATTATTCCTAATCTTTAGTAATTAATAATATGATTTTCCATCACCGTTGGGAACTTGGAACCAACATTTAAAGGGCGGGAAATTAAATTGCTAGAAACAAGACTTCAGATGACCATGTCATTCAAGCTACCACGCACAGCAGATATACTAATAGAAATGGATTATTTTTCACACCAAATTACAATTCTTATAGTCTGCTAGTTATTAGACTAAGCAACAATAAAAAGTTTTTCATACACAAGTCGCAAAGGAAGTTTCTTGCATTCTCATGGACTCAGCTAATTTCAGTGTTTCCACTTTTCAGTTTTCCCTTCTTCCCTCTTCCCTCATCTTTCCCTTTTTCCCCCTCCGTGCTAGAATGTACAGTGTCTAGATTTCCCCTCTACCCTCTTCTCTTCTTCTTCCCTTTTCAGACCCCGTTTCTCCCTTTTTCAGGGAATTTTCCTGCAGTAGTGGAAACACTGGCTATCTTGGTCAGAAAGTTAACTTCAGTTAGCGGAACTATTGCCGCTAACTACATACTCTGCTATGCTACCAGTCAAGAACTTACTTAAACGGAAACTTACTTGAATCACCACTTAACAGTCACAATAGTAGTATTTAAAGGTACGTCCTAGTAGAACTACATAGAGGTATTTCCAGTTGGTTGCCCACCTTTATCAAGCGTTCCCAGTGTTCGTATAGTGAAATAAAGTAAGAAAAATTTCAATGGAAAATAATATGGGGAAACAAGTACACTACTCGGTGCAATAACTAACTGAATTCGTATTATCATCGTATATTATCAAGAACTTTCAGTATACGTTTCATTTAAGTATCACTTAATCAAGAAATCCTTTAACTGCTTTCCTTGAGCAACTAAATCTCTAGAAGAGAACTACTTAGCATTCCTTGTATTACAGTCTACACTGCTATTAGTAAAATTACAGTAAAACTTGGTTCATATCAGAATTAAAGGAAAGTTTTATTTCTTCAGTGAGCAACACAAAACATTTTCCAAGCTACACCTTGATTAGTGAAGACACGACTACAATTCTCGCTCTCGTATTCAAAACCCAAAATTTGATACGGACAATCACCAAGAAAATGACACAGAAACTGTATTACCAGTAAAAAAGTCTTGGAATGAAGAGCCATAAGTCGTCAAGCTTTTGGGACTGCTGCTTGCTTTGCACTGTTTCTGCATATGCAAATAAGTAAACGAGTTACTAATACATGAGACGATTCATTGGATTGGATTATTGATAAATGTCACAAATTTTTCTTCTTGGCATCAATTGTCGTTTACCTGAAAATGACGAGAAATCTATTCACTCAAGCAGTATGATGTTTAAGCTTCAGTTCCGTAATTATCAATAGAAATTTTCTGTATTAAAAGTCAACTCTTGTTGATGGCAAATCTCACTGCATTCTTTTTTTAAAGAAAAAGCGTCGTCGCTTCCACTGCAGAGTTGGTCAAAAGACTTGGATGCCTTTCGTGCTGGGTCTTTTAAAATATCGGGGTCAAAAGGTCATCGAGTTCAAACTTCAAATAGAGGTCAAAGTTCATTGTTCTTTCTGGGTTCCAGTCAAGGTTAGAAAGGTCATTCTAAGGTCAAGTTAGAAAAGGTCAGTTTGGGGTCGAATAAGAAAGTCTCTTCCAAGAAAATGTCTTCTTGCAGACTTAACGACTGAAGCCCCAAGGGGTCCGAAACTCCGAGGACAAGTGTACGAAGATTATTGGATAACACTTGATAACACGGAGATAACAGGTTGATAACAGTGATAACATGGCCCAGTTTGTACGAAGATTATTGGAAGTTTCGGACCCCTTGGAAGTCTCTTATATGCGCTCACAGACCTACGGGTATGTAAAGCCATATAGGTTGCACTTCTAGGTAAATCTCCTAATTCGATACGTCGCAGCCGAATTTCTTTTCACCCTTACGACACAGAATATGCAAGTCAATGATTCGTTTGCTCTTAAAGTCCTTTACGCAGACGCTGCAACGAAAATCCTGTACTCCATCATGAACTGTCTTTTAGATGTGAGTTGGTTTTATTGACCAGATTGAAGCTGGTGAAGGTGGGTTTCAGCCCAGAAATTTTCCAGCAGACGTGACACCAGAAAGTTTTCAAATCTTCATGAATTGAGACAGCATGCCTTGTCAGGTCGCATTTCTTCGCAAACTTCTTTTCAACGACTTCGCATTCGCACTGGAAGTTTCTCACAGGTACTCAAGAACGCACTGCACTTGTTGGCTTCATTGTCAAGTATCTCCCGCAGTGGTAGCACTGAAACTTCTTCTGGGCCTTCGTCTGATTCATCAGGTTACTCGTCTCTGAATTAAAACTTAAATTTCAGCTCAAACATATCGAGGTCCACAGCATGCGCTCGATCCGGATTACACAAAACAACTTACTTTTAATAGTAATTTCTAAGCAATTGGCACATGGACTCGAACAGAGTTTCACATCCTTTCTGTTTCAATTTTCTAACGTACAGGGCAATTAAACAAACTTAATATCAATTAGCAAGTATAATTTTAGGAATTTTAGGAACCAGTAAAAGATTACTATAATTAACCAGTGACAGGGTTGATTTATTCTCCTTAGTTTTTACCCACGTGACTTCACACGAAATCGCAAGGAATCCTTCGACTGCTTTCTACATCTGAATCAAAAGCCCTAAGGAAGACAATTACACTTATAAATTTTTCAGTGTCACCAGAGCAATACGATACCAAAGCCTGAATACTACAGTTTCCAGTAACAAGGATATCTATTAAAAAATCAAATCCATACTGGTTAATTAAATTCTCATACTTTATTCAAAAGAAAAAAAAAAGGTTCCTTCTACTGCACGGTCTGGGGAAAATCAGTGTTTCCACTTTTGCAGGGAAGTTCCCTGAAAAAGGGGGAAATGGAGTCTGAAGATGGAAGACGAAGAGAAGAAAGTAAAGAGGAAATCTAGACCCTGTACATTCTTGCACGGAGGGGGAAAAAGGGGAAAGATAAGGGAAGAAGGGGAAAATGGAAGATTGAAAAGTGGCAACACTGGGGAAAATTGCCAAACAACATCTTAAGCTTGACGAAAGACAATAAGTGACAACACAAAATACTCGAATCTCACCGAATATATACCATCTCTTCTATAGACAAGGGCAAATAGTTGTGATGATGTTCTCTAGATAGGATCACTCTGTCGTCTGGATAGCGGATACTATCTAGTATAAAGGTATGGAGAACATTTTCAAGGGTATTTCGAACTCGAGTTAAAGCTGATGAAGTATGTCACACTAGGAATAGAGTTTACTTTTTATGTTAATCGCAAATTCACTAAACCAGTCTATACTTGGGCATCACGGGAAAGTCATTTCTTCCAGCGAATACCATATATATACACTTTTCGATGCAATGTAATTATCAAACGTGATTTCCTCATTCCAACAGACCAAGAGTTCTGAAACTTCCAATAATCCTAGTATAAATAGCTCATGATATCACTGTCATCAGCCTGTTATCTCTATATGTTATCTCCGTGTTATCATATGTTATCAAATAATCTTCGTACACTTTTCCTCGGACTTTCGGACCCCTTGAACATTCCTTGGTACAACAGCTCTTGCGTTCTTCCGGTCTTGTACCTACTAAGTTTAGCTAGTAGTCTGTTAGTAGGGCAACTTTGGTTGGAAACACTTAAGTATAATCGGATATCAACATGGCAGAGGATACATATTTATTGTAGAAATTGAGTAAATATAAATTTGATGAATTAGTAACCTACTTTGCATGTTAGTTAAGTGAAGCATTGAAGGGGATCCTTGCAGTTGAAGTTTCTCGTCCCCTCGCGCTCTCGTCGGAATGTGAGACCAGGAAACGGACTTCCATCTTTGCGTTATTTCATGTTGTATTAGTAGTCTTATATTATGCTCAAGTAATATTTCTAGGAATAAAACTAACTGCTGTTAGTGCCAAAGTCAATAAATTTGATTTATTTAAGCATTGAATAAAAGTTCAACTGACAAAATAAATGTATTGCTAGAAAAGCTTCAAAATATAGGATAGCCGCATCACTTCAAACTCTCTGGATTAAACAAGGTTTCTGCAAAAAACACACACATACACACAAATTGTTAAAAGTCGATTCCATTTGATAATCATTAGTTAGACAAAACATATGATAAGTAATGAAGAGAAGTACTCAAACAAACTAGTCAAATATCTAAGAAATATCTAGTCTATCCTGATTATTTTCAGTCTGAGATGCCTCTCCGAGCTAGGACCTTTTTCTGAGCGAACTTCTTCATGCAGAGATCACACTTTAAGTCTTCAAGCTGTCATGAATGAGTCTGAAATGTCTAGCCAGATTATCTTTCCGTGTAAATTTCTTTCCGCATACGTTGCAGTCAAATTTCTTTTCGCCATTATGAACGAACCTAAAGTGCGAGTTCAGAGTTCTTTTCGTCGCGAAGGTCTTCTTGCAGATACTGCAATGGAAATCCCTCAGACCATCGTGAAAGGACTTCAGATGCTGGCCAAGATCGTATTTCTTCGAAAACTTCTTCTTGCACATGTCGCATTCAAATTTCTTTTCGCCATTGTGAACGGATCTAACATGGAAGTCCAGAGTTTGTCTCGCCGCGAATTTTTTCCCACAGATGTCACAATGGGCATCTTTCACTCCTTCATGAACAGACTTTCGGTGCCTATCAAGGTGGGATTTCGTCACAAAGCCCTTCCCACAGAGGTCACAGTGGAAATCTTCCTGGCCTCCGTGAACTGAGCTTTGATGATGTACCAAGTTGCATTTATACCCAAACTTCTTCTCGCAGAGGTCGCACTCGTACTTTTTTATACCCTCATGAAATCTCTTGATATGAACAAGCAAACCGCCTTTCTTCGCGAATCTCCTCCTGCATAGATCGCAGTCGTAATTCTTTTCGCCATTGTGAACAGATCTAACATGGAAGTCCAGGTGGTCTTTCTTCTTGAAGACCTTCTGGCAGATGTTGCAAGAATGATTTCTAACCCCATCATGAACCTGCTTCAGATGTGAAGCAAGATTTGTTTTAAGTCCAAAGCTCTTGCTGCAGAGGCCGCAGTGAAAGTTTTTCAGTCCTACATGAACTGAGACGCGATGGCTTTCCAGGCTACCTTTGGTCGCAAACTTCTTCTTGCAGACTTCACACTGGAAGTTTTTGATTCCGTCGTGTACTACCCTGAGGTGAAAAGCAAGGGTGGCCTTTAGCTTGAAGCACTTCCCGCAGAGGTCGCACTGGAATTTTTTCAGGTCTACATGAGCTGAGACGTGATGGTTTTCCAGGTGGGATTTCTTCGTAAACTTCTTCTTGCAGACTTCACACTGGAAGTTTTTCAATCCCTCATGAATTGTCCTGAGGTGAAAAACAAGGGTAGCCTTTTCCGTGAAGCAATTCCTGCATAGGTCGCACTGAAACTTCTTCCTTTCCTGTTGGGCCGCCATCTGTTTCTACAGATCTCTGGTCTGCAGCAATGTTTATGGGCACCTCTCAAATTTCTCGTTTAAGTCCTTGGTGAGTGATGATCGATCTGAAATATACCAAATCAGTATTTATAGTTATGCCTCTGAAATAATTTCTACCTGAGCTCTAAGAAATTTTTGCATCTTCTGAATTCTAAAATGAGGATAATTCTATGTCAACACATCACGCCGAATTGAGCCTCGCTTCACTTTAGCCGATTCGTAGCAAATTTTGCACAGGAAGGGATCTACAACCACTTGGGGCACAGGGGTCAAGGAGCCAAGATCCAGGAATCGGCAACATTGCAAATTTTTCGCGAGTTCATACTCATTCTGCATATACAGAAGGACATAGGCAAAATTGTAAATTTATCTTGGCTTCTTGACCCTTGTGCTCGAAGGGAAGGCCCCTAGGTGGTTCCAGATAATGACCTGTGTCAAGGCAACGTTTGATCCTGGCGGCCAGTGTTTCCACAAATGCGGAAAATTCCCTCATTTGGGGGAAAATTGCCTTCTCGGAGGAGAAATGGGGGAAAATGGGAAAACGAATAAAACTGGGGAAAAAGGGAGAAAAAATGGGAAGCATAATTACGACCTAAGAAAAGTACCTTAAACGAAGAGTTTGGTCCTTTTTATGTTGAAATACTTGTAACAGTTGCCTTACACGGTTTGTTTTCTAAGAGTGACAAAGCGGGAATATGCACGAAACTTAAGAGTTCCCTTTTCGGGGAAAATGGAAGAAAAGCCACCTGACAGGGAATCAAAATGAGGGAAAACTAAAGAGAAAGTCTGTTGGGGGGAAGGGAGGGGGAAATGGGGGATATTTGGGGTCCCCTGGCAGAAAGTAGAACTGAAATGGAAACAGTGCCCGTTGAGGTGAGGCTAGGTGAGGCTAACTTCGATATGACGTTTTTAGACAAATTTTGGCGCAGGAAAAAATGAGCTTCATTAGAAAATCTATTCTTAGCAAGTAAAGTAGTTTAAATGCGAAGAAATGATGGAGATTTGCCTACCTGTACCTTAGGCTGACTGTGTCCACTGATCAGCGTGCTGAAGTAAACTGGAGTTGACAACAGCAAGTTCGATCTTGAGGTCTGCCTGCTGACTCAGACTGTAGGAAAGATTGTCCCGTGAGAATTACAAGACGAAGGCAGGATGAAGACAAACGTTTGCGCTTTATGAACGTTGTCACATCGAATAAACAGAAAAGTATTGAGATGAATTTAACCTGAAAATTAATATTACAAATTATCATCATTAAGCGGGAAAAATAACTGACTATGACTATTCCCTCTATGCGTGCTAGGAGTATCAACGCACCACGCCATTTTCAGAAGCACACTCAGTCATCAAAGTACCCTCTTTGATAGCGTTATGGAGATCCCGAGCAGTTGGCATCTGAAAAAATCTTCGTACACCCTTGGAAAAATCAGGAAAAAATTTAAAAAACCACGAAAAAATAAAAAAAATCACGAAAAATAAAAAAAAAATCAGAAAGAAATAAAAAAAATCAATCAAGAATTAAAAAAATCAATGAGTAATCAAAAAAAAAAAAACTTATTGATTTTTTTGCTCGTACACTTTTTCGCTGACTTGCCAACCCCTCGAACGAAACCTCTGGGAAATGACGTCTTCTTTAAAAACACGTCTTTTGACACCAACAATAATTCCCGATCCTTTTCCGTTCCGAAGTCCGAAAGGTTCCGGTAATCCAAGTCACAAAAGTCTCGAAGCCTGGCGGGAGTTTTTGTAACACGTTTTCCGGGACCCCGTAATTCTCCAACATGGCCATGCAGCAAACGCTGCCACGGACCTGTCGGGGCAGGCCAGACATCTTCTTTCGCATTCTTTCCTGCAGACTTTGGATTCAGCCGACACTGTGCGCAACGTTCGACGAAAGGAACAATATTTTTGTGTCCATCTTTTGCTACTAGAATCTATTACGAGTCAGTGATATGGTCTGTCAGATATCTGGGTGTCCTTTGTGCGGTAGTATTAATACTCCGTATCGCAAGGATGGAGGCGGCAACTCGACAACCCCAGAGAAGGGCTCCTTTCTCTACTCTACCGAACGCTCAAAATGGCGTCCACAAAATTGTTCAACATCCTCTGAGACTTTGTGTGTCTCTATCCGTATTTCTCGCTTTCTAGGACTTGGAACAGAACAGCATCATGCTATGCTCTTCAGATAGTCTTTCTCAAGTTCTGAAACAGCTACACATACTTGGCGGCAGAACCAATCCTGTTAGGAATTGTACTCGTCGGCACTTGGGACAAATGCTGTTTCATTTTCCAGTTCAGTTCGAACTGCTCCAACCAATCTATTACCAACGAGGGAAGTGGCCAGTCCGTCGACGAACAAATGAAGCAGTTCTGGAACAGCTATTACTCACAGTAAGAAATCCCGAACTGAATCCAAGTAATTCCAAAATCCGCACTGTGTTTAATTAACTGACTTACATAGGCTCTAATACACCGCTGGTTATTCCAACTACACGTAGCAACGAATACAACCGATTTACATCACAATAATTAAGATTATTTGACAGTAAAATTTATTTAAATTAAGTAAAATGAACCGACTCTAGGGATAAAAGCAGTTCCTGTTAGTAGCAAGCCCAATAAGTTTATTTTGAGCATCAAAGGAAAGTTTCTTTTCTTCCAGTGAAGAATTGTAATATATTTTCGAGTTACATCTTGATCTGACATGACAAAACTACAGTTCACAATCTCGCAATCAGCACGAAAACAAAACGCTCGTAAAACAAATTAACTGGCAACGAAAGAACTGAACTGCGAGAAAGAAAACTTCAGAATGGACAGCCACATCTCTTCGAGCTCTCCAAGTGAACACGGTTTCTAGAAATGCAAACAAAAATATGAAAACAGATCCAATTCGTTAGGCACCTTGATTCAGCTAGAAGTATAACACTTGTTAAGAAGCTGTCTGCTAGCCGTTGTGTCTAATGTGTAAGTGGCAAGAAGAAAATACTACAGCTAATTAGTCTAACATACGTATGAGGTATTCAATGTCCTCTTAATGTTCTTAGCAGGCAACACTGCTACTATTATACCAGAAAGCGATGAAGTAGGATTATCGTGTCCTATACTTACGTATTTCGTTATGCTTACATGCAACTTGAATCGCTCAGTTAGGTCACGGTTCTGACCGAACTTCTTCATTCAGATGTCTCAGCTGATGCTTTCACGGCCTTACGATGATATCTGAGATGTGAAGCCAGGTGAACTTTCTGCGCAAACTTCTTTCAGCTTACGTTGCAGACAAATTTCTTTTCCCCATTATGAACGACCCTAACATGCAAGTCCAAGCTACGTTTCGTGGCCAAGTTCTTCTCGCAGACATTGCAACAACACTTTTCCAGACCATCATGAAAGGAATTCAGGTGCGTAGCAAGGAGGTATTTCTGCATAAATTTCTTTCCGCAGAGGTCACATTCAAATTTCTTTTCGCCGTAATGAACAGCCTGTACATGTGAGTTCAGGTACGTTTTGTCGACAAAGTTCTTTCCACAGATGTCACAGTGAGCATCTTTCACACCATCATGAACAGACTTCCGGTGCCTATCAAGATGGGCTTTCGTCCCAAAGCCCTTCCCGCAGAGGTCACTGTTAAAATTTTTCAGACCTTCATGAAACAGGTGGAGATGCCTTGCCAGGTCAGTTTTCAGCGCAAACCTCTTCTCACAGACTTCGCACTGGAATTTTTTTAGGCCCTCATGAAACACCCTAAGATGCTTAATGAGACTGCATCTCTCTGAAAATCTCTTCCCGCACGCGTCGCAGCTGAACTTCTTTTCGCCATGATGAACGGACCTAACATGGTTGTCCAGGTTTCGCCGCGTTACGAAGTCCTTCTCGCAGACGCTGCAATGAAAATCTTTCACTTTTTCATGAACGCATTACAGATGCGCAACAAGGCAATTTTTCCGCGCAAAGCTTTTCCCGCAGAGGTCACAGATGAAATTTCTCTGGCCTTCATGCAGTGAGAGATGAGCTGCGAAGTCGCGTTTATCCGCAAACTTCTTCTCACAGATTTAGCACAGAAACTTTTTCAAGCCTTCATGAAACGTCCTGACATGAACAGTCAATTTGCCTTTCTATGAAAGTTCCCTATCGCATAGGTCGCAGCTGTAATTCTTTTCGCTGTTGTGAACGTATCTTACATGGAGGTTGAGGTGGTCTTTCCCAGTGAAGGCTTTCTCGCAGATGTTGCAATGATAATTCCTAGCCCCATCATGAACGAGCTTCTGATGCTTAGCAAGGCTTCCTTTTTGCACGAAGCACCTCCTGCAGACGTCACACTGAATCTTCAAGTTTCCCTGTCTTGGCGCCATTTGATTCAACTGGTCGCTTGCCTGAAGCAGTTTCTTTCAATACACTTCCACTTTTCCGTTCAGTCCCTCAATATGATGCTTATCGATCTGAAAAAATAGCAAAAAATACGTTTAGTTGTGCATCTGAAATGATCTGCACATGAGCTTTAGAGAGTATTCATGCTCCAAGGATCAAGTAGCAAAGAAATAAGTATTGGCAACGTTGCGGATCTTTTACGAGTCGTCATACCCAACCCCCGTACATAACGCGAGAGAATACATATGCTTAACATGAGAGCTATATTTATCTTAATACTTCCCTCTTTATCACACCTTAATATTAGACATGGAAGTTAAAAGACTGGTTGGCGACATGGTGGCAATCAATGCTTAGACTCGTGTTAACCAAGTGGAGTCTTCGGCGTCCTTACATACCTCGATCCTACAGCGCTACCACGCGGTCCTCGTGTTAGCGTCTCCGGTTTTGGCACTTGAAAACAGTCCGTCAGGCGACTGCTTGGTTGCTAGAAACGGTATAACACCGTGTCCAATAACACTGTGGTAACAGGGCAGTAAAACTTGCGATTAGACATGCAGAAGAGGACACACGTCTGGTGTGGGCAATAAAATAAACTGAAGTGTAACTTAATCTTGATGTGTTCGAGTCTATCGTTTCTTGAGCAATGTATTAAGAGCTACGTAAAAATGGATATAATTTGTAATGTACACTGTAAAATTAACAATATTAAATAATACAGTTGTAAAAACATTAACTGAAACTAATGATGAATTCACTCCGTTATTAAAGAAGCATTCTAAATGTGGCGCCAGATAGTAGGAGGGAAAAAGTTTATGTTACTTCACGTACCCAGTTACAGAACTACTCGGATAATGACAAATTAACTTTACAACACGTTCAAACAACTTATTTACTTTGGGTTACTCCATTTTGACAAATCTGGTTTTTCTAGATTTCGCAATCGGACTCCTCGTTCAATTTTGCACACGAAAAGTATTTTTACTTGACTAAAAAGTGAAATCGCACATTTATTCTCGCGGTATGTACAGAGAAATGAGGGGTGTGGACTCGTAAAAAGTTTGCAACGTGACAAACTCTTAGATCTTGGCTATTGTAACTCCTCTGGGAGGCTTCAGGAGTGTTCCAGATCATGACTTGTGCTTCAGCAAAATTTGATTCGAACCGGGCGAAGTAACGCTAACTTCGACATGACGTTTTCACACAGATATTACCCGTATAGGACTAATGAAATTCATTAAGAAATCAAGGCTTAGCAACTTAAGTGCCCGAAATGGGGAAAAAATGTAGATTTACCCACCATTTCAGAACACATACTCTTGACCGTCTTAACTCGTTGACGCACTGAATTAAACTGGAGTGAGGAGAGGACTAGGCCACAGGAGCAACGACAGATTTGAGCTCTGACGCTCTGACACTTACACCCATTTCCACACACATGCAGACAAAGTCAAGGGAACAGGCGTTAGTGGTTGGTACGACGAAAACTGTTGGCGCGTTTACAACGCTGCCACATTGGAAAGGCAAAAAATACGAATATTTAATGGAAGATAGCATTATAGAATATTTAACTTTGTTGAAGAATCGCTGAATTCTTGGGCAGTGTTATCGCCAACTGGTGGATTCCCATTGCTCGTCGTGAAGAAAATCGTGTGGTTTTCTCCGTCACACAGGTCGCAATAGTAGTCTTCCGCCCCTGATGGACTGAACTGAGATACCCGACAAGGTTCTGTTTCTGGGTAAATGTATTCCAGCATGCATTACTACTGAATTTTTGTTTTTCAAGCATAGTGTGTTGATTCAGCATGCTTGTCAAAGTTTTGTCTGGACGCTAAACTCTTCCAGTAGACGAAATCAAGTTACTAGAAGAAAACAACGTTAAGGATTTTCCTTTCAGTGAAGTAATTTAATACGAACATGTATGAATAGAATGTTGACGTAATTTTCTGGATATAAAACCAGCTTCTGTTAGTGACAAACCAATTATTTGTTTTACTGGAGCATACAAAACTGCTATCGTTTGTTACTGGCGAACAAGACTGTTTGAATTTCCAACTAAATTTCAAACCTGCATTCAGCTTTTCAGAGAACAAAAGCACACACTGTCGCCGTCAACGCAAAAACAAAACACATAAAAAACGAATCTATTCACAAAATAAACTGAACTGCAAGTGAAATGACTTCAAAATGAACACAGCATCTCTTCAAGCTCTTCGGAGTGAAGACGGCCTCTGCAAATGAAAAATATATATATATATTGTTGTGAAAACTTTTACTGTATGATGAAACCCTTGTATTCTTCGAAATGTTGCAATATTTTTTTCGCGTCAAATGCTTCTAGAACATTCCATCAATTATCCTTTTGCAACTTTCATAGGAACACGTTGAGTAATTACGCGTGTGACAGTGTGGCAATAACTAATTATATCCCCGGTATAAAAGGGACCCCAAGTAGTGAACCAGTAGTCATTCAGTCTTCAAATATTAGAGTTCTAGTAACGATTGATCGTCAGCAATAAACTGCCTAAACTTAAGCCGTCCATCTAACTTTGATTAACCATCTTGGAAATCTATTTGACCCTTAACACAACGCAGGGACATCTTTAATTCTTTACATATATTATAAGATCCACTTCATCCACCACTCAGTTTTTAACTAGACAAAATAATAAATATTTATTATACTTGATAACTAGCTGTGTGCTAATCATTTTGTTTGATTTATCAGTAGTGTAGGTAGAAATACTGAAACGTATTTGTCTAATAAGTATGAATATTTAGTGCAGCAACTATATTCTCTTAACGTTTTTAAGAGGCATTCCTGCTACAACCACACCAGAAAGAAACCGAGAATGATCATCGTATTCTACTTATATACACTTTTCGATGCAATGTAATTAACAAACGTGATTTCCTCATTCCAACAGACTAAGGGGTCCGAAACTTCCAATAATCTTCGTACACCTAAGGACATGGTATCACTGTTATCAACCTGTTATCTCTATGTTATCTCCGTGTTATCATATGTTATCAAATAATCTTCGTACACTTTTCCACGGAGTTTCGGACCCCTTGCAACAGACCAAGTATGTGAACTATATTCCTTTGTATAACAGTCGTTGATATAACACCTCTTGCGTTCTTTCGGTCTTGTACGTACTAAGTTTAGCTTGTAGTCTGTTAGTATGGCAACAGTGGTTGGAAACACTTAAGTACAATCGGATATCAACATGACAGAGGATACATATTTATTGTAGAAATTGAGTAAATATAAATTTTATGAATTAGTAACCTACTTTGCATGTTAGTTAAGTGAAGCATTGAAGGGGATCCTTGCATTCGAAGTTTCTCGTCCCCTCGCGCTCTTGTCGGAATGTGAAACCAGGAAACGGACTTCCATCTTTGCGTTATTTCATGTTGTATTAGTAGTCTTATATTATGTTCAAGTAATATTTCTAGGAATAAAACTAACTTCTGTTTGTGCCAAAGTCAATAAATTTGATTTATTTAAGCATTGAATAAAAGTTCAACTGACAAAATAAATGTATTGCTAGAAAAGCTTCAAAATATAGGATAGCCGCATCACTTCAAGCTCTCTGGATTAAACACGGTTTCTGCAAAAAACACACGCATACACACAAATTGATAAAAGTCGATTCCATTTGATAAACATTAGTTAGACAAAACATATATTAAGTAATGAAGAGAAGTACTCAAACAAACTAGTCAAATATCTAAGAAATATCTCGTCTATCCTGATTACTTTCAGTCTGAGATGCCTCTCCGAGCTAGGACTTTTTCCGAGCTAACTTTTTCGTGCAGATGTCATACTTCAAGTCTTCACGCTGTCATGAATGAGTCTGAAATGTCTTGCCAGTTTACCTTTCTGTGCAAATTTCTTTCCGCATACGTTGCAGTCAAATTTCTTTTCGCCATTGTGAACAAGCCTAACATGCGAGTTCAGAGTTATTTGTGTCGCTAAGTTCTTCTCGCAGATACTGCAATGGAAATCCCTTAGACCATCGTGAAAGGACTTCAGATGCTTACCAAGGTCGTATTTCGTCAAAAACTTCTTCTTGCACATGTCGCATTCAAATTTCTTTTCGCCATTGTGAACGGATCCAATATGCAAGTCACGAGTTTTTTCCCTCGCGAATTTCTTCCCACAGATGTCACACTGGGCATCTTTCACTCCTTCATGAACAGACTTTCGGTGCCTATCAAGGCAGGATTTCGTCCCAAAGCCCTTTTCGCAGAGGTCACAGCAGAAATTTTTCAAGCCTTCATGTACCAGGCGGATATGCCTCGTCAGGTCACCTTTCAGCGCAAAATTCTTCTGACAGACTTCGCACTGGAAGGTTTTCAAACTCTCATGAACAGAACTTACATGCCTGTCTAGAATCTGGCGCGACATAAAGTTCTTCTCGCAAACGATGCACTGGTACTTTTTCAAACCCTCATGAAGAATCATGAGATGAGCTGTCAAACTGCTCTTCTGTGTGAAGCTCTTCCCACATAGATCGCAAACATAATTTTTTTCATCATTGTGAACGGATCTAACATGGATGTCCAGGTAGGCTTTCCTCTTGAAGGTCTTCTCACAGACGTTGCAATGATAATCTCTCACCCCATCATGAACCAACTTCTGATGTACAGTAAGGTTGGTTTTAAGTGCAAAGCTCTTGCTGCAGACGTTGCAGTGGAAGTTTTTCAGGCCTTCATGAACTGAGACGTGATGCCTTTCCAGGTGGCATTTGGTCATGAACTTCTTCTCGCAGACTTCGCACTGGTAGTTTCTCACGAGCTCGTGAACTCCCTTGAGATGCGCAGCAAGGTTGCCTTTTAGCGAAAAGCACTTGCGGCAGAGGTCGCACTGAAACTTCTTCCTTCCCTCTCGGGCCGCCATCTGATTCAACAGGTCGCTCGTCTGCATCAAACTCTCTGCGTACTTTTCAAATTTCTCGCTCAAGTCCTAGGCGTATGATGACCGTTCTGAAAAGTACCAAACATTAGCTATATTTATGCATCCGAAATGATTTGTACATGAGCTCTAAGACAATTTTGCATCTTTCTTATTCTAACATGAGGATAATTCTACGTCAACACACTCCAAACTGAGCTTCACTTCAGCCTATTCTTAGCAAAATTTTTCGTAGGCAGATGTCAACCAGGCAGAGATCTGCAACCCCCTTTTTGCCACAAGAGTCAAGCAGCCAAGAACCAGGAACTGGCAGCACTGCAAATTTTTCGCGAGTTCATACCCCTTCTGTATATGCGGCGAGGACAAAGGCAAAGTTGTAAATTCTTTGATCTTGGCTACTTGACCCTTGCGGTCAAAGATAGGCCCCAGGGTGATTCCAGATAGGACCTGTGTCAGGCAACGTTTGGTTCGAATCCGCCGTGGAGAGGCTAACTTCGGTATGACGTTTTTAAAACAAATACTTGCAGGACAAATGAACTTCAGTAGAAAATTAATGGTTTACCAGTAAAGTGGTTGAAATGGGAAGAAATCATGGAGATTTACCCACCTGTACCATATGTCGACTGTGTCCACTGATCAGCGCACTGAAGTAAACTGGAGCTGACAACAGCAAGTTTGAGCTTGAGGTCTGCCTGGTGACTCAGACTGAAGGAAAGACTGTCCCTTGAGAATCACAAGACGAAGGCGTTGGTGTGACGAAGACAAACGTTTCGCGCTTTGTGAACGTTGTCACATCGAATAAACAAAAAAGTATTGAGATGAAATTTAAGTTCAAAATACTGAGAATTCTCATCGTTATTCCCACAATAACAAACATTCATTTGTCAATAACAACATTTATCGAGACGCTAGTTCGTGATGTTGTGAGTTATGGAGAAGTTCCAAATAGTGCCAAATTTGAATGGACACAAAACCACATTCTGTGATTGCACCAGCGTTCTTTGATCACATACACAATGTAGAAATAATTAGACAACTTTACTGAACAACTCAAATATATCACGAATGAAGAATGTGAAATGTTATATCGAAACAATTTAGCAACACAGCAATTCGTCGAGATCCCCACATTAGATCACCGCGGTTTAATGATTGCCTTCCCATCGTGCATTCTTCCGATTTGAGATGATTGGAGCTTCTTTATTAATACACGCACTGTATACCTATCTGAGTTCTTTTACCTCCAGCCCATTGTTGACCTAGAGGCGGTCGTGTTAGCATTACCCTTTGAAAAAATTATCCATTGTTATCCTTGATAATATCTAGACGACAGATAGATGTTGTCTGGAGAACAGCTTGGAAACAACTTGCTGTTATCTAGAGAACAGATGGTATAATTTTGCCGTTTTCTCCTAGCCGCTATCCATCAGTTCTCCTTCAAACATCTTTCTGTTCTCTAGATATTCTTCATCTTTTCTTCACAACAATAAGCTCATAAGACAAAAAAAAAAAAGTCGAAAAAAATTTACACTGATGGGGAATCGAACCTGTGACCCGCTACTGGTGGCGGTGCATTGCTCGTACTAAATGACAATGAATTAAAACTAAACAAATTATAGCATCATAAGCTGGCTGTCAACTTGAGAATAGCTAGATAACGGATGGTGATTATCTGGAAAACAACCAGTGGCCCTCCAGTAAACATCTAGATAATCTCTATAAATTGTCATAAGCCTTGTTGCTGGAGCTACAAAATTTATTCATTTCAAAGAATAAGATTTATGTAAAAGTAACATCAGGTCATATATTTCTGTATGTGTCCCTAGAAAATGCAGTAATTACCACTCATGGGGATTTACTTTAATGTCTAATTCAGTTAATCCTGACCTGATATACTGGGTCTTTGACTGGCTTGTTGCGTGTAATTTAAAAGTCCCAAATACAAATTTGGATCGGCTAGGCAAGTGTCGAATGATCTAGTACAAATGAGGGTTGAGTTTCCGGCATTCAATAGTATCTGTCATAATTTTGGGTCACATGGAAAATTTTTTCATTTTTAGTAATTATATATTTGTTATTTTCACTAGATATGTGTTGTGGTGTTATGGTAGTTATATTACATGACCGAATTAAATACAGAAAAATTTAACGAAAATAAAAAATCTTTTCCCTCGCATGAAATGTTTCTTTGAATCAAATCTACAATGGAAGCCTTCCAGTGAACAGCAAATAGTCTAAAAGTTATTTTTCCTTCAGATTCCGTCATTTAGATGGCCTTCTAAATGTTTTTCTTTAATGTTGTGATCGCTGTCCTGTTACAGCAAGCTATTTCCCTCGATATGTTCACATTGCTAGTCAATATTAGTAGGACATTAAGAAACTAGGTGGCGTTGTTCCGAGCGCTCGACTTTTTCGGTTTCGAGCTGCTCGAACCGCAAAACTCGGCTCGGGAAACTCACTAATGTCCACACGTCCAAACAATAAAATAATTTTAATAAATGCAAATCACCGCAATTTCGATTGTTTCTTCGTGGTTCCTGCACAGTCAGAAGTGCTGAAATTGAAACAAAAAATATGAGAAGCGAGAATTTACAGCTAGACTAGAGTAATCCATCAAAATAATGACCCTGCCACTGCATGGCCAAAACTCGATCAAGAAAAACGAACACATACTTAATAGGGTTCCCACTGAAAAATCTCAATCAAATTCCCTGACTTTTCCCTGATTTCCCTGACAATTTTTCCAATTTTTCCCTGACTAGTTACTCAATAGAGGATTGAGCAAATGTTAGTTGAAACTAAGTGAAGACTGAGTGGAGTGGCAACTCAGATTCCCTGACCTTTTCCTCATTTATTACCAATTCCCTGATATTTCCCTGTATTCCCTGAATTTTCCCTGATTTCCCGGTTTTCCGGGTCGGTGGGAACCCTGTTTAATCATTAGTCTCAAGAAGTTAACATCAACACATTACTTACGTGACGCTGAATGCAGTGGTGCAGAAAAAAATTCCACCTGAGGACCGCCAAATAAAATATCAACCCAAAAGTGTTCCATGTTTCCATTCGCTCATAAGCAGACAGTTCGTTTAAGCTGCTTTTATAACTAGCAGACACAACTTTACGCCGCCATTCTGTAACAGCAAGGTGCACGAGACAATCTAGTTTTAGAAACAGTGTAAATATCGGCAAATCGGTACCCACATAGTCCCAGAAAACGCAAAAACTTCAGAGTCAACTTCACGAAACATCCTTCACAGATGGGTCCAAACTGCTCTGCGCACTGTCTGCAATTTCTCGCAAGTGGCAACGCTGTTAGAGCATTCAGCCCTTGATAGGATCAGCACTAGCTCGGGGAATCCAATTATTGTACCTGTAACCACGATATATTGGCACAACTTGTATTCGAACTGAGAAATAAATGTTAATATTAATTTTATTTATAGTTTTGGTACTGTGGCAAACATTACTATAGACCAAAGGTTGCATTTTCGTTTATTTTCCTTCACACTTTTACTAAATCAATAAGAAATTATTTGACAATTTCTAAGACAAATTGTGTATTTTCGCCGTATACAAATTTTGTTCCTCTACAAAACTGGGTACATCAACAAATATTTCATTCACATAATTTTTAACATTCCTGCATCCGCCGCCATTTTTGCCTTGGGAACTTGAGCAAAGCTGATGCCTACATTATAATGTAGGCCACAGAAGTAGGGAAAATAGTTACAGATTTACCTTCTGCTCTTCATTAGTCAAATCACTCCGCTGCTGGATACTCGAAAAATAATACTACTCCGGATAAAAACTGGATAAAAACTAGATCAAATTCTAGGCTAAAGTTTCGTCAGTTGATGTCGATTGAGTGAGGATACATAAAGAAGAAGAAAAATAAAACAGAAAATGGCGAAACAAGAAGAGGACAGGCCAAGAGATGAAGTTTAAAATTACTACAAAAATCGTCTAGACTCGATTCTACAACAAAAACCTATAAGATCTTGAATAAATATCATTAAGCTTTCATTTGATATGAACAAAGTTTAATTAAAACTGAGTTAAATATTTAAATTCGCACCTTAAGGTTTGGCGCGTCTTTTTTCCGCAAGATAATGGGGACTTGGGGAAAATGGCGACAGCAAAATTTGGGCGCACGAAATATCCTTTTTCTGTTTCCAGTAACAAATAAAACTCGAAATCTGGGGGCTGTCTTGATTGAAGACCAAATTTTCTTCCAGAAAATATTCGAGAATAAATAAATAAGATGCAAAAAAGGACCGCAAGCTTTCTTTTCCCACACAGACCCAACACTTGACACTGGGACCAAACACCACACGAGAAGGAAGTCCCGCAACTTTTTCGTTACGCCGATCGCATCTTATTTCTCGGAAAATCCACAAAATTCGGCAAGAGTTTCACTCAGAGGCACTTGAACTGTTCATAAATCGCGTCAAAGGCGATTGAAAACGGGTCGTAGTGTTTGAAAAAGCGTGTGAAGAGCAAGTGGCGCGGTGCGGGGACAAGTGTTGCGAATTGCACGTGGAGAAACTTAACCCACGCGCGGAGATGCTTCCCTTACGGCGGTAGGCGCTCGACTGAAGTCTCCGCCAGCGTTGCCACTTGGTACCAGCGGAAAATCTTCGAACTAAAGCCGAAAATCTTCAGAAATCTTCAGCGCCAAGTACAAAATCTTTGAAAAATCTTCAGCCCTAAGTTTTACCTACACACACAGAATTCCAGTTCTAAACGTCATTTCTTATTTGTTTTGCAGTGAATAATAATTTCGTAAACATAAAATTAAGTTTCAAACATTCAAAGCAACAGTTTATTTGAATCTTTCTTTGTCAAGTGCGAGAACTGGCAGTACCAAACTAGAACTGTATGTTACTGCTTCGTAACTGTGAATATTTATATGCATAAGCAAAATTACTTAGGGAATGAATGCTTAGTTTCGCGTTGGAATGAACTACATCCGCTTTATGTCATGTATTTTTCCTCGTACAGTTTGCCATTGCAGAAGTTACCAGCTAAGAACTATAAACTAGGTACGATACTGAATTTTCCAAGCGAACGGGTCCAGTTCTAGGAACTGAAAAAAGTTTGCCATTCGTTTAGACCCTTTGAATATTCTATTTTTTTAATATTTAAAGAATATTTAAATATTCTGTTTAAGTATTCTTCGAACTTTTTTTATATAGTTGAATGCAACATAGATCAACTTTTGACTTCAAGAAGCCATTAATTCCAAATTTTTCCTGGTTGTGTCACATTCACTTTTTGGAAAACTGAAGATCTTTGAAAATCTTCCAAAATTAAAAATCTTCAAACGAATCTTCCGAGACCTCAAAAAACTTCCGTTTGAAGACAAATCTTCCAAAATGGCAACGCTGGTCTCCGCCTCGCTCGCCCAGTGCCTTTAACGAAATACAAATCGAACGTCCGGCGTTGCCAGATTGCATTTACGCAAAATCCAGAAAAAAATATTGTTAAAAAAATTTTTAATCAATATTATATAATCATTAATATTGAGACATACTATGTTTGAATAAGTTATTTCAATGATTTTCTACTAGATAATTACTTGTTTATTATAATTAGGTAATTATTTTTAGGTGTGATATGCAAAACTGGCGAAACTGGCCCTGGTTACAGGGCATATGCAAAACGCGTGCCTCACCATAGCGGACACCTTTATGAAATCAGCTTTAAAACTTTTGCCAATTTACTTTACATAGAAATACTTTGCTAATTTTTTGCAATTTTTTGAAACCATTTTTGGTCAATTATTGCTAAAAATGTATTTGATTCCTGTGTCCGTAGTAGAGAGGCCGATCTTGATGCAGAACGCGCGCCTCTCCATAGCGGACACCTCTATTAAATCAGTTTATAAGTTTTATCACCTTAATTTACATAGAAATGCTTTGAAAATTTTTTGCCATATTTTGGAACCATTTTTAGCGAAATATTGCAATAAATGTATTTGATTCCGGTGTCCGTAGTAGAGAGGTCTTTCTCAATTAAAAATGCTTGCCTCGCCATAGCGGACACGCCTATTAAATCCACTTCAGAGTATTTATCAATTTACTTTATACATAAATGCTTTGCAAATTTTTTGCAATTTTTTGAAACCATTTTTAGCGAAATACAGCAATAAATGTGTTTGATTTACATGTCCGTAGTAGAGAGGCCAATCTTCATACAGAACGCGTGCCTCTCTACAGCGGACACCTCTATTAAATCCGCTTAAAAGTACTTATCAACTTACTTTATACATAAATGCTTTGCAAATTTTTTGCAATTTTTTGAAACCATTTTTAGCGAAATACAGCAATAAATGTGTTTGATTTACATGTCCGTAGTAGAGAGGCCAATCTTCATACAGAACGCGTGCCTCTCTACAGCGGACACCTCTATTAAATCCGCTTAAAAGTACTTATCAACTTACTTTATATAGAAATGCTTTGCAAATTTTTTGCAATTTTTTCGTATCATTTTTGGCGAAACTTTGCAATAACATTATTTTATACGGCTGTCCGTAGTAGAGAAGCTAGTCTTAATGAGCCTTGCCCGTGCCTCTCTACAGCGGACACCACTATCAAATCAGTTTTAAAATATTCAATAAATTGCGCTATGTAGCAATAATTTGATTATATTTTGCAATCATTTGCAACTGTTTTAGCGAAATATTCCAATAAACGGATTAATTCCCGTGTCCGCAGTAGAGGGGCTTGTCTTCACCGGTAGGCTAACTCCGCTACTACGGGCACCTGAATAAAACTGAACTATTAAGCAATCTGACTTTAAAATGAGCCAAAAAATCACCAAAAAATTCAAGAAACATTTTAGTATTAAAAAAATTTTGAAAATTTTAGGACTTGATTTGATAAAGGTGTCCGCTACAGAGAGGTTTACGTTTGGCCCAAGCAGCTAACCCCACTACTGCGGACACCCATATAAAATACATGTATAACGAAATCTCACTTTAAAATGAGTCTAAAAATCACCAAAAAATTTAAGAAAAATTTTGGTATTATCAAAGTATTAAATATTTTAAGATTTAATTTTATAATGGTGTCCGCTATAGTGAGGTTGGCGTTTGACCTAATCCGCTAACTCCACTACTGCGGACAGTGATTAAAAGCACATTTGTTAACCAATTTCACTTTAAGATAAGTCTAAAAATCCCCCAAAAATTCAAGAAACAGTTTGGTATAATCAAAGTATTAAATATTTCAAGATTTGACTTAATAACGGTGTCCGCTATAGTGAGGTGGGCCTTCGGCTTAAGCTTGATTCATTTATTCATTTTCATTTCAGGATTTTGTATTGGCATGGAACGAAAACAGTTGAAATGTGTCATCAGTTTAAGCAAAACTAAATGTTGAAGCAGTAGAAGATAAAAGCCCCGAATCAAATTGAGTATATGGTTTAATTGAAGTAGTTTTAGACGCTGATGAACATCTTGAACCAGCGCTATACCCGAAGCTTTCGTTCATTTAAGAAGAGAATGACGATCTTGATTTTTCATTCGTAAAGAAAGTTAAACTTTGTGGGCAGCCAGAATTTGAGCGATTTCTTGTTTATTGTTTTCCAGCGCCTTGTCTCTGGGTGTTTTACCGTCAATGTTCTGGACTGTGGTACTTGCGCCTCCTCGCAAAAGAGCCTTCACTATTTCCTTATGGCCACGATATGCAGCTACGTGCAGTGGAGTCCATCCGCTATTGCTTTTCTCGTTTGGATTAGCTCTTGCTTGAATTAATCGATCGACTGCTTCCTTATGGCCATTGTGTGCAGCCCAGTGCAGTGGAGTCTCTCCGTCATTCCTTTTCTCGTTTGGATTAGCTCCTGCTTGAATTAATCGATCGACTGCTTCCTTATGGCCACTAACTGCAGCCGCGTGCAGTGGAGTCCATCCGCTATCTGTTCCCTCGTTAGGATTAGCTCCTGCTTGAATTAATCGATCGACTGCTTCCTTATGGCCATTGTGTGCAGCCCAATGCAGTGGAGTTTCTCTATATGAATCTTTGTCGTTCGGATTAGCTCCGGCTTTTAGCAGATCTTCCACTATTGGTGTGTGCCCTGACTTCGCAGCTTTATGTAAAGCAGTACGATTATAGTCGTCCGGGGCTTTTTCATTCAGACTCAGCCCAAGCTGAATCCAGGTGCGAACGAAACTAATGTCTCCCTCGCTGGCAGCTTTGAAAAACTTTTTCTTCTTTTCCGTTTCCGTTAGATTCGAAATACCTAAATCGAGCCATATTAAAAGACCACGTTCATCACGTGATATATAGCAATAGTGTCTTAATATTCACTACACATATGTACTATCTTTTTGATTGGACAATGCTAGAGTACGTAACTGAAAGGCCTGATAAATGAAGACGTCTTACCTGAAAGCGTCCGAAAGGCTTCCTTAAAAAAATAAGAAAAATGGTTAGTGAATCTTACAAAATTCCGATAAAAAACTTCTTACAGATCTCATTTTCAACGATATGTTAGGAAAAAGTATCAGTAAGATTAAGTGTACTTGAAAGTTACCTTGACTGAGGTGCTAAGGTTCTTCAACTCGGAAGAAAAGTTTGACTTCAGAGATGGGATTTGATCCTTGAGGTCCTATAAAACGAAGTAAAAGACTCTTTCTTATAAATAACATCAAATTGTAGGGAAAAGAGATAAGGACTTCTTAAACAAAGCTGTCGTACTGTGAACTGAAAAGTCAGTAGTAAGTGTCCTCCTGCTGTCATGTATCATTGAGCATTCGATGTGCAATAGTTACAACCGATTATAACTGCATTTAACAGTGTCACTTAACACACGTAATAAACCACATTCAGTCTGAGTTTCTCTTTCAATGGGGAAATTACACGATTTTCTTTTATTTCTGAAAACCATTGTTTTCCATGTCAGAAATCCGAAAATGCAATCTGAAACATTATTTGGGGACCAAAAGCATTTTAAAATATGGTTTTAAGTTAAGTAAATGTAAACAATAATCCTTATTTACACACAACAGTTTTCAAAGTAGAGAAGTTATTGTAATAGTCTTATCTAGGTGAATTGACTATGTATGATATGATGACTGTGTATGACTGTAAGTGATAAAAAAGAATAATTAATATAATATGTAATAATTCATAATGAACCATAATATTACATAATATTATAGTATGTAATATAATAAATAATTAATAATATAATTAATAATAACCATTACTGGTTAAGAATGATTATGTTAATTATTAACTATTATTATGTTTTCGTTTAAAAAGATGTTAATCATTTCGATTATAATTATTGTGATTATTATTTCTATTATTATTTGGGTTACCTAGAACAGTTTGTAATGATTTCATTTTTTGTCTTCATTTTCGTTCATTATTTTCATCACTAATTATAATTCTATAATTATAAATAGCCTACGACAAATTGATTATAAGATATTCATATAGGAAAAATTACCTTCATTGAAGTGCTCAGGCTATTCAGCTCGGAAGAAAAGTTTGATTTCAGCGAAGCGTTTTCATCACCGAGGTCCTATACAATGGTGAAACAAAAACTGTAAGTATCGGTAAGACAAAGTTCACTTGTAAATTACCTTCATTGAAGTACTCAGATTATTCAACTCGGACGAAAAGTTTAATTTCAGCGAAGCGGTTTCGTCTCTGATGAGGTCCTACATAAAGGTGAATCAAAAACTGTAAGTATCAGTAGGACTGAGTTCACTTGTAAGTTACCTTCATTGAAGTGCTCAGGTTATTCAGTTCGGAAGAATAGTTCGATTTCAGCGAAGAGTTTTCATCACTGAGGTCCTATACAAAGGTGAAACAAAAATTGTAAGTATCAGTAAGTCCAAGTTTACTTGCAATTTACCTTCACTGAAGTGCTCAGGTTATTCAGCTCGGACAAGAAGTTTGATTTCAGCGAATCGGTTTCATCTCTGAGGAGGTCCTGTACGAAGGTGAAACAAAAACTGTAAGTAACAGTAAGATCAAGTTCACTTGTAAGTTACCTTCACTGAAGTGATGAGGTTACTCATCTCGGAAGAAAAGTTTGATTTCAGCGAAGCGTTTTCATCTCTGAGGTCCTATACAAAGAAACAAAAAAACGTTCCTTTACAGTGTGGGAAAGAGAACCTAGGATTTCTCCAATAAAGTGGTCGTACTGTTACTTGAAAAGTCCGTTATAAGTGAGCAATTGCTGTCGTGTATCATTTAGAATTGTTGTGTAACTGATACAATAAATGTTAATTTCACTGAAAAGTATCACAGATAATAAACTACATGCAATTTCAGCTTTTGTGTACAGTGACACAACTAACCTTGTTCTGTCTGTTGAGTTGCTCTGTCGCCGCTTGCTGGGCTTGGACTGTTCCTAGTTAGACAACCCATTCTTGTTAGAAGATCTTCATAAGCTAACAGGTACTTACTCTGCAGGTCGGCGATCGTTTGGAGAAGTTGAGCGAAGGCATCTATTGTATATAATGGTACTAATTAACAGCTAAAAGGAATGTTGAGAAGCAAGGACTACGTACCACTGAATCTGGACTCCGTCACAAAGAGTTCAAGAGACTGTGCATTGGAAGGAGTAGGCGTTTTGACAGCTGTCGACAGGATAGACTGCGAATAGGTGACCTGTGTTCTAATACCTCGAAAGTTCTGAGCGTTGCTAATTTGTGCCAAGTTGATTCTCGATAACTGCGTGGGTTTGGGAAAATTGTTTTTCGCAGAAAATGTTTCGGCCATTCTCTCCTGGTCGTTCATTGAATCGCGATAAGCTTCCGACATCTCGTTACTCGAACCAATAGGGGGATGACTTTCTTGGTCCCAGTAATCCGAGCCCCACATGTCTTGGCTCTGTTCGCTGATTTCAGTGTTGCCAGAGACGATAAATTGTTCCAGACTCTTGTAGATGGCTGACTCGGCGCTCTGATGAAGGATTTCATCATCGCTGAATGTCTCGGCGAGGACATCACTAACGGTCTCAGAGAGGAGACGCTTCGTATCAGCTACAGTTAAGTAAACTTCTTGGCTGTTGGGAAATTGTTGACCGAGCTTCGAGAATCCCGATGCGATGTTTTCGATTCTGATAACGGTCTCGCGGCGTTTAGAGCTCAGCGAGTCCAAAGTGAAATGCAGTTTGAGATGCGCGAACTGCTCCGGATTGAAACGCATCTTTTCAGGTAAGTGGCTGCAAAATTCTAGAGTGTCGCAGACGATTCGGAACTCGATATACTGATTCGACTGATACGGGATCCATTCTCGATGAACCCGGTAATTGACGGTTTCCTGCGTAGATACAAGAATAACCTGTTCGAAGGGTATCACATGGACTTGATGGACAGAGGTTGCAACACCAACCACTTTTGTCAAGTAGTTGAAGATCTCTTTTTCGACCGACTCGGTCCAGAGATAAATTCGGAAACGCATCTCGGCCTCGCCGGTGGCATTGTTGAATTCGCTGACTGCGCTTTGAGGATCTAGTAGAGAAATTGGAGCGTAGTAATATTTTCTGTCTTTCGCGTCACCGGTCTTCAGTCCTCCTGAACTTTCATATATATTAACGCGGTAGTTGAGAAACGGCATCGAGGCTATGGCGCGCGGCGATATCTCGAGTTTGGCCCACGAGTCTTCTGTCTGGTTGGTGGTGGAGAACGATAGGCCAATACAGCCTAAGAAGCAAAGTAAACGGGCTTGGGTTCTCATTTCCCTGCTTTGGATTTCCTCTGAAATTTTGCTTCAGGCGCTGGATCCAAGAGACAGAACTGCAAACAAAATACCCCCTACCAAACCCCAAGAAATCGATTTAGAACTTTGGGTGTTCCGCGCTTGACTCGGTCTAAGTTTTCTGCAGGCGTCATTGTTTTACTTTAACTCATTTTTTAATGACTGTCAACTGAAAACTTAATCAACAGTACAGCAAACAGTGATGTTATTCTTTATTACTTTTTTAGTAATAAATAAGAATATAGTCAAATAAGAACAACTCATCAACAAGTAATACTTTCTACTAGATAATACTTAACTCGAATTCTGCTGGAAACAGTACTTTTCTAAGATTTCAAACTCTAAATCAGATAGCGCTGTTTGAGAAGCTGAAAGACTCTTACCAGGTTCAACGTGGAAGATCAGACGAGCGACGTTTGCAGGCCAACGAATCTGACGAGTGCATGTCCTCCGTTGGCTTCTGGCGTGAGTTTTATACACAGGCTTTCAGTTGATTACAACGTCTGGTGTAACCGGTAACCGTTATAGTTATCAATGAAATCTGATTACTCTTGTTTATATGATCCTCTTAAGTTTTAGAGTTGAATGTAAACAGAATGCAAAAGTGCTAGCAAATGTCGCAACTTTGGCCCCAGACGTTAAAAGGATAAACTGATGCCAGTTAACATTGTTCCATTTCAAGGAATCACAACTTCAACTTGACACTTCACAAGGAAAACTCTTCATGCACTCTAACGATGTTATTATTCATCTTCACTTCATCGTTCGAAAATCTAGGTGTTATCTCAAGTTATCGTGAGATGCCAAAAACCCTCGTAGAACTCTTTCATGGAGTTTCCGATCTCATTTGTCGTTCATCTGATGTGAGAAGCTGATTGCATCCTAAAAAGCCCCGGGCTTATCTCTCGAATTCGAAGAAGTTGAACTCATGATCTTGCCATATGAACATATCATTCAGTTTCAGAGTTGAGTGTAAACAGAACTGCACACGTGCTAGCAAATGTCGTAACTTTGACCCCAGACGTTTAAAGGATCGATTGATGCCACTTATCAGAGTTCCATTTCAAGGAATCACAATTTCAGCTTCACACTCTACAATCAAAACTCTTCGTGCACGCTAACAGTGTTATTATTCATCTTCACTTCATCGTTCCAAAATCTAGGTGTTATCTCATGTTATCGTGAAATGCAAAAAACCCTCGCGGAACTCTTTCATAGAGTTTCTGATCTCATTTATCGTTCATCTGATGTGAGAAGTTGATTGCATCCTAAAAAGTCCCGGGTTATCTCTCGAATTCCAAGAGGTTTCAATTTATGATGGCGCCAAATAAACATATTCAGTTCTTCTAAGATTCTTCAAAGATTCTCGTAAGACTGTAGCAAGATTCCTGGTCTGTTCTCGTCCAGTTTGGTTCTTAAGAAGGAACTTCAACTGACTACTAAGTTGCACCGTTGCAGCTTGTTGAACTTCGAGTATTCCTAGTGATAAAAGGTTCGTGAAACGTTCTATAGTACAAATAATCGCGTATACTTACTTGTCTGTGTCTCAACTGTCTTCACTAGTTAAGTAAGGCATCTAATATAAAAGACGTTATGTTAAACCGTAAACGTTTACTTGAAAAGAAAGGTGTGCCATACCGTTTAACTTGGTTTCTGTCACACATTGTTCGGGTTCTGCAGTGGACAAGGATACCTGATGAAAAATTCATACGGTTGGGTACCGCCTGAATCATGGCCTGAACACTAGTTGACCGTCTGAATCACCGTCCGAACAATAGCTGAGTAAGTTTTATAGACGAAAAGAGAGCCGTCTGAACAACCCACTGAATACCGCTATACTACTTTTCGCTTTTTTAGTAGCGCCTGGATCATGCACTGAACATCGTCTCAATAAATCTAGTGTGGGACTACCGTCTAAGGTCGACTGAGTTTTTGTAATGCTCTACCGTCTGAACGACTAGTTGAGCATTGCCTAAATTTTTCTCAAATTTACGAGCGCATGAATCATGTGCTGAACGTCGTCTGAATAAATCTAGTCTGGGACTACCGTCTAAGGTCGACTGAGTTTTTGTAATGCTCTACCGTCTGAACGACTAGTTGAGCATTGCCTAAATTTTTCTCAAATTTACGAGCGCATGAATCATGTGCTGAACGTCGTCTGAATAAAGCTAGTGTAGGATTACTGTCTAAAGCAGACTGAAGTTTTGTAATACTCTACCGCCTGAGTTGCCCGTTGAGCATCCCCTGAATTTTTTCGAATTTCGAGACTGTCTGAATCATACCCTGAACGTCATCTGAATAAAGTTGCTGTATGAATACCGTCTACAGCTGAATGAATTTTCGCAATGTTCTACGGCCTGAGTTGCCCGTTGAGCATCGCCTGAATTTTTTCGGATTTCACTAGTGTCTGAACCATGTACAGAACATCGTCTGAATTCAGCTAGTGTGTGACCACCATCTAAGGCCGTCTGAATTTTTGTTATGTTCTACCGCCTGAATTGCCCGTTGAGCATCGCCTGAATTTCGGGTAGGCTAATAATCCCTGACAAACAAAGCAAGCAGGGCACTATTGTCATTCTTGCGGTTTTGTTCCCTTGTGAATTTTGCTATCGAAAGGTATAGTGATCAACCGGAGAGTCGAACGGCAGACTTTCAGATCAACGAATTTGACGAGTGCACACTGTTTTTCGAGATACTGTTCATTACATTCACCGCAATTATTCAACATCATAATTCAATTAACTTTAATCGAGTTAAGTATAATACTAATACATAACAAAATGGTAAAAATAATTAAATAATAAAAATAAATATAGTAGAATTGCATACAATACTGTGAAATAATTGGAAAATATTAATAATGGAATAAAATATTATAATATTATTAGAATCCAATTAATATGTTATTATAAAATAAAATAATTTTACTTATAATTAATTTAAATTCATGGTGGACTTTAAACCAATGAACAAGTTAATTAATTAGCAAATTTTTTCGTAATTAAATTCTTCTCTATAATTTGAATATTACTTTCCAGAATCCTTATTTCTTACAGAATGATTTTTGATTCTTGGAAACCGGTTACTTCAGATAGGCCTAATAAGAATCAGGAATGAGTGATTGGGTTCATTTGCATAAATGAGTCACAAGAATCACGGAAGAAACTGAGATTCCTGTCAAGTTAATAGTCACGCAACAGCAGACACACCTGAACAGGTGTCATATGCAAAACTAACGAAACTGGCCCGGGTTACATGGCATATGCAAAACCTACGCCTGCCTCTTTAAAGCGGACACCTTGATTAAATCAGTTTTAAAAATTTTGGCAACTTTTTTATACCGAAATGCTTTGCTAATTTTTGCAATTTTTTGAAACCATTTTTGGTCAATTATTCCTATAAATGTATTTGATTCCTGTGTCCGTAGTAGAGAGGCCAATCTTGATGCAGAACGCGCGCCTCTCCATAGCGGACACCTCTATTAAATCAGTTTATAAGTTTTATCAAGTAAGTTTACGTAGAAATGCTTTGAAAATTTTTTGCCATATTTTGGAACCATTTTTAGCGAAATATTGCAATAAATGTATTTGATTCCGGTGTCCGTAGTAGAGAGGTCTTCCTTAATGAAAAATGCCTGCCTCTCCATAGCGGACACCGTTGTTAAATTCGCTTAAAAGTATTTATCAATTTACTTTATACAGAAATGCTTTGCGAACTTTTTGCAATTTTTTGAGACTCTTTTCAGCAAAATATTGCAATAAACAGATTTGATTTGCTTGTCCGTAGTAGAGAGGCCAATCTTGATGCAGAGAACGCAGGCCTCTCTACAGCGGACACCTCTATTAAATCAGTTTAAAATTATTTAATAACTTACTTTATACTGAAATAATTTGCTGATTTTTTGCAATTGTTTGGTATCAACTTTGGCGAAATTTTGCGATAAAATTATTTTATACGGCTGTCCGTAGTAGAGAAGCTGGTCTTAATGAGCCTTGCGCGTGCCTCTCTACAGCGGACACCAATATCAAATCAGTTGTAAAATATTCAATAAATTGCGTTATGTAGAAATAATTTGATTATTTTTTTGCAATTATTTGCAAATGTTTTAGCGAAATATTCCAATAAACGGATTTATTCGCGTGTCCGTAGTAGTGGGGCTCGTCTTTACCGATAGGCTAAGTCCGCTACTACGGACACCTGAACAAAACTGAACTACTAAGCAATCTGACTTTAAAATAAGCCAAAAAATCACCAAAAAGTTGAAGAAACATTTTAGCATTAAAAAAATTGTGAAAATTTTAGGACTTGATTTGATAAAGGTGTCCGCTACAGAGAGGTTTACGTTTGGCCTATGCCGCTAACCCCACTAGTGCGGACACCCATATAAAATACTTGCATAGGGAAATCTCACTTTCAAATAGGTCTAAAAATCACCAAAAAAAATTCAAGAAACAGTTTGGTATAATCAAAGTATTAAATATTTCAAGATTTGACTTAATAACGATGTCCGCTATAGTGAGGTGGGCCTTCGGCCTAAGCTTGATTCATTTATTCATTTTCATTTCAGCATTTTGTATTGGCATGGAATGAAAACAGTTGAAAAGTGTCATCAGTTGAAGCAAAACTAAATGTTAAAGCAGTTGAGGATAAAAGCCCTGAATTAAATCGATTATTTGGTTTCATTGAAGTAGTTTTAGACGCTGATGAACATCTTGGATCCAGCGCTTTACTAGAAGCTTTGTTTCATTTGAGAAGAGAATGACAATCTTGGTTTTTCATTGGTAAAGAAAGTTAAACTTTGTGGGCAGCCAGGATCTGAGCGATTTCGTGTTCATTGTATTCCAGCGCCTTGTCTCTGGGTGTTTGACCGTAATCGTTCTGGACTGTGGTACTTGCGCCTCTTTGCAGAAGAGCCTTCACTGCTTCCTTATGGCCCCTCCATGCAGCCAAGTGCAGTGGAGTATATCCGTAATTGTCTTTCTCGTTTGGATTAGCTCCTGCTTGAATTAATCGATCGACTGCTTCCTTATGGCCATTCGATGCAGCCCGGTGCAGTGGAGTCTCTCCGCTATCGTTTTTCTCGTTTGTATTAGCTCCTGCTTGAATTAATCGATCGACTGCTTTCTTATGGCCATTCCCTGCAGCCCGGTGCAATGGAGTATCTCCGTCTTTATCTTTCTCATTTGGATTAGCTCCGGCTTTTAGCAGATCTTCCACTATTGGTGTGTGCCCTGACTTCGCAGCCTTATGTAAAGCAGTATGCTTATAAAAGTCGTCCAGGTCTTTTTCATCCAGACTCAGCCCAAGCTGAATCCAGGCGAGAACGAAAACTTCATCTCCCTTCTCGGCAGCTTTGAAAAACTTTTTCTTCTTTTCCGTTTCCGTTAGATTCGAAATACCTAAATCGAGCCATATTAAAAGATCACGTTCAACACGTGATATATAGCAATAGTGTCTTAATATTCACTATACATATGTACTATCTTTTTCGTTGGACAATGCTAGAGTACGTAATTGAAAGGTCTGATAAATTAGGACATCTTACCTAAAACCGCCAGAAAGGTTTCCTTTAAAAAAAAATAAGAAAAATGGTTAGTGAATCCTACAAAATTCCGATTAAAAAACTTCTTACACATCTCATTTTCAACGATATATTAGGAAAAAGTATCAGTAAGATTAAGTTTACTTGAAAGTTACCTTAGTTGAAGTGCTCAGGTTATTCAGCTCGGAAGAAAAGTTTGATTTCAGAGTTGCGATTTGATCATTGAGGTCCTATAAAAAGAAGTAAAAGACTGTTTCTTGTAAAGAACTAGGGAAAAGAAATAAGGACTTCTTAAACAAAGCTGTCGTACTGTTAACTGAATAGTCAGTAGTACGTGTCCTACTGCTGTCATGTATCATTTAGCAATCGATGTGCAATAGTTACAACCGATGTTAACTACATTTCAAAGTGTCACATAATACACATAATAAACCACATTCAGTCTGAGTTTCTCTTTCTATGGGGAAATTGCATGATTTTTTTTTTATTTTGAAAACCATAGTTTTCGATGTCAGAAGTCCAAAACAATATTTGGGGACCAGAAGCATGTTAATATATGGTTTTAAGTGAAGTAAATGTAAACAATAATCCTTATTTACATACAACAGTTTTCATAGTAGAGTAGTTATCGTAATAGTGAATCTAGGTGAATTATTTATGCTGTAAGTGATAAAAAGAATAATTAATATAATATGTAACAACTCATAGTGAACCATAATATGACATAATATTATAGTATATAATACAATAAATGATTAACAATATAATTAATAATGAGCATTACTGATTAGGAATGATTATAATACTTATTAATTAGTATTATGTTTTTGTTTGAAAACAGTTGTTAATCATTATGATTTTAATTATTGTTGTTATTAATTCTGTTATTATTTGGGTAATCTAGAACATTTTGCAACGATTTCATTTTTTACCTTCATTTTCGTTAATTGTTTTCATCACTGATTATAATTCTATAAATATAAGTAACCTACGACAAACTAATGATAAGATATTAATTTAGCCAAAATATCCGACTCAGTTCGTAAAAAGCAGTAAAATTAAATAAGCAGGAATAAAGGATTTTCTATCCCCTTAATTAATTATTTCTATTGATTTCTTACACATAATACTTATGTATTTGAAATCTATCTTCTCTGCTCTATCGATTAATGTGTAACTTGTAAGAAAACAAAATTGATGCAATTTCCCCATTGGTACAACTAACCTTCTTCAGGGTATCGAGTTGCACTGTCATCGCTTGCTGGACTTGAAGTGTTCCTAGTAAAACGAACAATTTATGTTAGTGAAAAAGTGTTGAACACACCAAATTGATTGGAATGGAGCATTGGCTTATCAGGGTACTTACTCTTCTCCAGATTGGCGATCTTTTGAAGAAGTTGAGCAGTGGTGTCTAAATATAAATGAAAGTGTTGAACATACCAAATTGATTGGAATGAAGCATTGGCTTATCTGGGTACTTACTCTTCTCCAGATCGGTCATCTTTTGCAGAAGTTGAGCAGTTGTATCTAAATACAATAATACTAATTAGTGAGTACCAGGTAAATCGAATATTGGAAAACAAAGGACTACGTACCACTGAATTTGGATTCCGTCACAAAGAGTTCAAGGGACTGTGCATTGGAAGGAATAGGCGTTTTGATAGCTGTAGACAGGACCGACTGCGAATAGGTGACCTGCGTTCTAATATCCCGAAAGTTCTGAGCGTTGCGAATTTGTGCCAGGTTGACTCTCGATAACTGCATGGGTTTGGGAACAAACTTTTCTCCTTCCCACTGAACGTGATCCTTACTTTCTTTCATCAGCTTGAGAAAGTCTTCTTTCTCTTTACTGTTCGAGTTGGCATTTTCCGTTGTGAATCCAAGCTTGAAACCGTATCCCGCGAACTTGCCGCCGATATCGACGGAATTCTTTCCGCTCTCGGAAAATGTTTCTGCCATCTTCTGCTGGGCGTCCCTCACTGAATTGCGGTAAACTTCCGAGATCTCTTTACTCGAACGATCGGGACGATAATTGTCTTGGTCCAGAATACAGAGTCCCACATGGTTTTGCTCTGTTCGTTAATCTCAGTCTTTCCAGAGACGATAAATTGTTCCAGACTCTTGTAGATGGCTGACTCGGCGCTCTGATGAAGGATTTCGTCATCACTGAATGTCTCGGCAAGGACGCTGGTAACGGTCTCAGAGAGGAGACGCTTCGTATCAGCTGCAGTCAAGTAAACTTCTTTGCTGTTGGGAAGTTTTTGGTCGAGCTTCGAGAACATGGATCCCGATACGATGTTCTCGATTCTGATGACCGTCTCCCGGCGTTTAGAGCGCTGCGAGTCCAAACTGAACTGCAGTTTAAGGTGCGCGAACTGCTGCGGATTGAGACGCATCTGTTCAGCCAAGTGGCTGCAAAACTCTAGAGTGTCGCAGATAATTCGGAACTCGAGATACTGATCCGATTTGTACGGGATCCATTCTTTATGAACCCGGTAATTGACGGTTTGCTGCGTCGATACAAGAATAACCTTTTCAAAGGGGATCACACGGACTTGATGAATAGATGTCCCAATGCCAACCTTTTCTGTCAAGTAGCTGAAGATCTCTTTTTCTACCGACTCGGTCCAGAGATAAATTCGGAAACGCATCTCGGCCTCGCCGGTGGCATTGTTGAATCCGCTAACTGCGCTTTGAGGATCTAGTAGAGAAATAGGAGCGTAGTAATATTTTCTGTCTTTCGCATCAACGTTTGTCAATCCTCCTGAGCTTGCGTATATATCGATGCGGTAAGTAAGAAATGGCATCGAGGCTATGGCCAGCGGCGATACTTCAAGTTTGGCCCACGAGTCTTCTGTGTGGTTGGTGGTGGAGGACGATAGGCTCATTTTTCTGCTTTCGATTTCCTCTGAATTTTTGCTTTAGGCGCTGGATCAGAGAGACAGAACTCCAAACAAAACAGCCCCTATTAAACCACAAAAAGTCAATTTTGAACAAAGGGTGTTTTGCGCTTGACTCGTTTTAACAAGTTTTCTGCAGGCGTTATTGTTTTTCTTTGGCTCATTTTTTAATTGACTGCCAACTTAAGACCTAACCAACAGTAGAGCAACAGTTGATGATGTTATTCTTTATTACTGTTTTACTAATTAATAAGAATACAGTCAACTGAGAACAACTCATCAACAAGTAATACTTTCTACTAGATAATACTTCACTTGAATTCTGCTGGAAACAGTACTTCTCCAAGATTTTATACCTTAAATAAGATAGCGCTGTACGAGAAACTGAGACTCTCTTACCAGGTTCAACGTGGAGGTTCAGATGAGCGACGTTTGCAGACCACTGAATCTGATGAGCGTATGTCGTACGTGACTTTCAAACACAGGCTTTCAGTTGATCACAACGTCTGGTGTAACTGATAACCGCTCTAGCTATCACCTAAGTCTGATATGATCTCCTTATTTTTAGAGTTGATAAACAGAATTGCACAAGTGCTAGCAAATATCGCAACTTTGATCCCAGATGTTGAAAGAATAGATTGATGCCAGTTATCAGTGTTCCATTTCAAGGAATCACGATTTAATATTCACACTTCACAAGCAAACCTCTTCATGCACGCTAACAGTGTTATTATTCATCTTGACTTCGTCATTCCCAGCTCTAGCTGTTATCTCAAGTTATCGTGAAATGCAAAAAACCCTCGTGAAACTCTTTCATCAATTTTCTGATCTCATTTGTCGTTTATCTTATGTGGAAAGTTGATTGCATCCTAAAAAGTCCCGAGCTTATCTCTCGAACTTGAAAAGGTTTCAACTTATGATCTGGCCCTATGAACGTATCGTTCAGTTCGTCTAAGATTCTTCAAAGATTCTCCTCCGACTATAACAATACCCCTGGTCTGTTCTCGTCCAGTATGATTCTTAAGAAGGAACCGTGGTACACTTCCTGAGGAAACGGCAGAGGAAAAAACCTCAGTTTTTCTCAAGTAGCAAATGAGAAATGGAAAAAAGTTCAAACTGATGATGAGTTGGCCAAACCTACATTTCCTTGTCCGTTCTGTGTCCGCGCTGAAGGAAATCCCTTGAAATCAGACGCTGCTCCCTCTCTCGTTTCATCCCCCTCGACTTCAGTGATCATCCCAAACGCTTGCAAGACGCCCAGAAGACTTAAGATCACGAGGTAACATTAGATTTTTTTTTCAGAGTAATTACAGCTATATACCAACCGTATGAGTAAGTTTTATAGACGAAAAGAGGGCCGTCTGAACAACCCATCGAATACCGCCATACTACTTTTCACTTTTTTAGTAGCGCCTGAATCATGCACTGAAAGTCGTCTCAATAAATCTAGTGTGGGACTACTGTCTAAGGTCGACTGAGTTTTTGTAATGCTCTACCGTCTGAACGACTAGTTGAGCATCGCGTAAATTTCTCTCAAATTTACGAGCGCATGAATAATGTGCTGAACGTCGTCTGAATAAAGCTAGTGTATGATTATGGTCTAAGGCCGACTGAATCTTTGCAGTGTTCTACCGCTTGAATTACCCGTTGAGCATCCCCTGAATTTTTTCGAACTTCGAGAGCGTCTGAATCATGTGCTGAACGTCGTCTGAATACAACTAGTGTATGAATACCGTCTAAAGCTGAATGAATTTTCGCAATGTTCTACTGCCTGAATTGCCCGTTGAGCATCGCCTGAATTTTTTCGAATTTCAATAGTGTCTGAACCATGCGCAGAACATCGTCGGAATTCAGCTAGTGTGTGACCACCATCTAAGGCCGTCTGAATTTTTTGTTATGTTCTACCGCCTGAATTGCCCGTTGAACATCGCACGATTTTTTTCGAATTTCATAGTGTCTGAATCATACGCTGAATGTCACCTGACTACAGCTGGTGTATGATTACGGCCTAATACCGACTGAATTTTTGAAATACTCTACCCCCTGAGTTGCCCGTTGAGCATCGCCTGAATTCAGCTAGTGTGTGACCACCATCTACGGCCGTCTGAATTTTTGTTATGTTCTACCGCCTGAATTGCCCGTTGAGCATCGCCTGAATTTCGGATAGGCTAATAATCCCTGACAAACAAAGCAAGCAGGGGACTATTGTCATTCTTGCAGTTCTGTTCCCTCGTGAATTTTGCTATCGAAAGGTATAGTGATCAACCGGAGAGTCGAACGGCAGACTTTCAGACCAACGAATTTGACGAGTGTATACTGTTATTCGGGATACTGTTCATTACATTCACCGCAATTATTCAACATCATAATTCAGTTGACTTGAATCGAGTTAAATATAATACTAATATATAACAAAATAGTAAAACTAATTAAATAATTAAAATAAATGCAGCAGAATTGCACACAATACAGTGGAATAATTGGAAAATATGAATAATGGAATTAAATATCATAATATTATTAGAATCCAATTAATTTGTTATTGTAAAATACAATAATTTTAATTATAATTAATTTAATTCATGGTTGATTTTAAACCAATGAAACCAGTTAATTAATTAGCGAATTTTTTCGTAATTAAAATCTTCTCTAATTGGTTAGGGGAAAATAATTATTCCGGCTTGTGATTGGACCAAACGGAAGGAAGGAAGTGGGAAAAATTTTTCCCATGCACTTCCGCTTCCGGTTTTCTGGACGGAAACATTTGGAAGACGTTACGCGAAATTTTTATCAAATTGGAAATCTTTTTGAGGGATTTTTAGAAAAATAAACAAGAAAAAGTGAAGAATCTTGACTAAGAATCTTGAATCCACTAAGAATCTCAAGAATAGTTGAAGAATACTTCGCTAAGACCCTGAATCTTTAGTAAGAATCTTGAGAAACTTTGCTGAAACTTTGAATTTTGAGTAAGAGTAATGGACCGTAAGGGTTATTGCTATTGGCACGGAATATCCGTGGTACTTGTGTCATCCAAAGCTATTGCCACGGAACTTCCGTGGCACCATAGATACTCAAAAGCTATCGCCACGGAAAGTACGTGGCACCAAGGACACTCGACAGCTATTGCCACGGAACTTCCGTGGCACTAAAGGTGCTCGAAAGCTATTGCCACGGAAAATTGCGTTACACTTAAACTGCATTACGGAAAGTTTACTATTTTCCGTGACACCATGTTTATCCAGGAAGCCAGCGTCACGGAATAACATTTTGTTAAGTCAATTGCTCTAGTCAAAAGTAGATCGATACAGTTATCGTCAAGATAGCATAAATGTATCATTCAAAAAATATCTTTGAAACTTATTTTAACTTTTCACCGTGTATTCGTTCACCACAACATTACTTTTTCCCCAAGCTAAGTTCTTTCACGAACTCCTCTACCATCTCAAAACTCTGAAATTGCTTCCCGTTGTACAAAACACTAGTCAAATCAAAATTGACACTGTTTTCCGTGACATCAGTTTCAACGTGAAAATTCACAGAGTTCATCATTTTAGCAACTGAACTGTAACTCTTACCAAACAAGAATGAAAGAATTTGACATTTTTGAAGTTAAAATGATATAGTAAGTTCCCCAAGCAAACTCTGAGAAATTCTGGATTTAGATTTTTCAGCTAAAAGGACGATCGCATTAAGTTTTATATAGTCAAGTTCCATGAAAACTATAAATCCTTCCCCCGAGATTCCCTCTTCCTTTCTAAGAAATCTCTAGACTGCATTTTTGATTGTGGGTAACTCCCAAGTTTCTAATACTGCCTACGATACAAGTAAAATTTGCGGGAGAAGCTTCCGCGATTAACTGCTACCAAAAGTATTTGAAGGAAAATTGTGTAGTTTAAAAAGACATTGTGTCGAACCACCAGAACATATGATTCAAAGGATGGGTTTTATTTACCGACTGATTTAGTTTCAATGATTCGTAGTTCCAAAAATGTGTGTTCAGTTGACATTAATCTGAGACAGTTAAAAGGAAATTTATCACAAGGCGATTCAGCTTCTCAAATAATCCTGAAATGAAGAAAATCCTTTAATATTTCAGAGTTAATTGTTTTATAATGAAATCTTTTATGCTACCAGGTTCTTCTTGTTAAGAAAAGATGGAAATTATCTGGAGATCAGATAGATGTTTTATAGAGAAAAAGTGAAGAACAACAGGAGAACGGATAGATGCTTGAAAAAAGATGGAGAACGTCTAGAGGACATCTAGAGAACAGCTAAGGGAAAACGGCAAAATTATACTATCTGTTCTTTAGATAACAGCAGGTTGTTACCAGGCTGTTCTCCAGACAACATCTAGATATTTTCTAAAATAAATAATGGATATTGTTTTTCAACGGGCTATAGAGGAGGTATATTAATCTAAAATCAGTTTCGACTTTATGTTAACTACACTGTGGCGAAAAAGGCCCTTTCACCGCAAATTCAGGGGGGTGAAAAAAACTTTCACCGCAAATTCAAGGGGTTAAAAAAACTTTCACCGCAAAGTAGGTGGTAAAAGAAACTTTCATCACAAATTCAAAGGGTGAAAAAAAACTTTCACCACTGTTTTACCCAGTGAAAGTGTCTTTTTCGCCACAGTGTACGTAAGGTCAGAGAACCTTACAAATAATAGACCAGTGTTAAAAAGACCCCCTGCTGATAATTTTCCAATAATGTGAATGATCTTTGATTGTTTTAGTGGATTCTGAACAGGTTTTTGTTCCTATTAACGTGAAGATTCCTCTTAATTGTTGCTAAACATCGGAAATACCAGGAGCAAACATTTTGTAACTGCATGTTATAGATCGTTGTAAGAAATCGAACGCCGTGATCTTTTTGAGAGATGATAGCAGTCTTGAAATTCCTTCGGATCTTCAAGTGAACGATTCCAACAGCATCCCGAAACTCAATTTAGACAAATTTTAACAGGAATATTTGAACAAATGTGAACGATTTTACGATGTGTTTGTATTTCCAATCCTTTTGAGCTACACTGTGGCGAAAAAGGCCCTTTCACGCAAATTCAAGGGGTGAAAAAAAACTTTCACCGCAAATTCCAGGGGTGCAAAAAAACTTTCACCACTGTTTTACCCAGTGAAAGTGTCTTTTTCGCCATAATGTATTCTTTAAGCATTTTACCAGTCGTGTTTTGATTTGTCTTTTAGGGAAATCTGGAGACAATGCGAGACAATGCAGACGTTGCTCTGGAAAGCTTTTAATTTTTGGTTCTATTCCGGTATTAGTATAACGTAATGTTTCAAAATTAATTTAACTTCCAAGTGTCTTAACTAGATAATTCTAATTTACTGGATAAACAGCATGTTAAGTGAAATTAAAAATTAAAATTCTGAAATAAATGTACTTCGTGTGGTGTGGAAACTACATAGTATCGGCACATGTGTTTCCGAAGGCACGGAAAAGCTGTTTACCAAGGAAATTCCGTGGCAATAGCCTTCTCGGACAGGGATTGGCACGGAAATTCCGTGGCAACAGCTATCTGCTGCATTAAATGGCACGGAATTTCCGTGGCAATAGCTTCCAAGTTCCCTTCGTGCCACGGAATTACCGTGGCAACAGCTTTTCCGTGTAGCAGCTGCCACAGAATTTCCGTGGCAATAGAAATTTTCGTTCTAAAATGCTAAAGGGGTCTGAAACTCCGAGGAAAGGTGTACGAAGATTATCTAATAACATATGATAACACGGAGATAACATGGAGATAACAGTTTGATAACCACTGATAACACGGCCTGGGTGTACGAAGATTATTGGAGGTTTCGGACCTCTTGAAAATGCTACAGTTATAGAATATATGGCCAACGGGCCAACACAGTTTGTCAACACTTACATGTATATATTTTTTTTGGGTCCTTGTCGGGTATTCATGCACATATTGTGCATGTGCCTCTGTGCTGAGTGCAGAGTGCGTAAGGGAGGGAATTGGCAGACTTTTTCATCTGTCTGCCTAGAGTGGCTGGCCCAGGAATAGGCCTCACTTGGGAGTGGGATCGAACCCACAAACCCAGAGGTAGAAGAGCGGCGATCGTAACCGCTGAGCGACTAGCCCTCTTTAACACTTATTTAAATAAACTTTAAATAAGAGGTAAAAATAAAAAAAGAAAGAAAACCCAAAATACGAACATATATATATATAACACATGTAAAGATAACACAAATTGATTTAGTTTTTGTTTATTTTTCCTTCTTCGTAGTAAATGTAATGAACTGAACAACAAAGAAAAGTTAATTGATTTGACTGACTGGCGAGGCTTGGGAAAATTAGAGCTCAGAAGAGCACGTTTGAACGGTTTGACTGCCTGGACTAGACTCCTTTCCAGTGCTTCCACCAGCGTTGCCACTTGGTACCAGCGGAAAATCTTCGAACTAAACCCGAAAATCTTCAGAAATCTTCAGCGCCAAGTACAAAATCTCTGAAAAATCTTCAGCCCTAAATTTTACCTACACACGCAGAGTTCCAGTTCTAAACGTCATTTCTTATTTGTTCTGCAGGGAATAATAATTTCGTAAACATAAAATTAAGTTTCAAACATTCAAAGCAACAGTTTATTTGAATCTTTCTTTGTCAAGTGCGAGAACTGGCAGTATCAAACTAGAACTGTATGTTACTGCTTCGTAACTGTGAATATTTATATGCATAAGAAAAATTACTTAGGGAATGAATGCTTAGTTTCGCGTTGGAATGAACTACATCCGCTTTATGTCATGTATTTTTCGTCGTTTAGTTTGGCATTGCAGAAGTTACCAGCTAAGAACTATAAACTAGGTACGATACTGAATTTTCCAAGCGATCGGGTCCAGTTCTAGGAACTGGAAAAAGTTTGCCATTCGTTTGGACCCTTTGAATATTCTATTTTATTAAATATTCAAAGAATATTTATATATTCTATTAAGTATTCTTCGAACTGTTTTTATATAGTTGAATGCAACATAGATTAACTTTTGACTTCAAGAAGCCATTAATTCCAAATTTTTCCTGGTTGTGTCACATTCAATTTTTGGAAAACTGAGAATGTTCGAAAATCTTCCAAAATTAAAAATCTTCAAACGAATCTTCCGAGACCTCAAAGATCTTCCGTTTGAAGACAAATCTTCAAAAGTGGCAACACTGGTAGGCGCTCGACTGAACTCTCCGCCTCGCTCGCCCAGTGCCTGTAATGAAATACAAATCGAACGTGCGGCGTTGCCAGATTGCGTTTTTTCGAAATCCAGAAAAAATGTTTTTTTTAATTTTTAATTTATATTATATTATTATGAATATTGAGACATATTATATTTAATTCAGTTTTTTAATTATTTTTAACGAGGTAATTACTTATTTCTTATAATTAAGTAATTATTTTTATTATGGTTGTTATTCAATGAAAATGAAAAACAGAACGTGCGGCGTTGCCAAATTGCTTTTATTCAAAATTCCGAAAAATATATTTTTGATTTAACTCGTAACTCATAGTATGTAATTACGAATATTTATAAATATTTTAATACAATCAAATTATATGAGCGAGTTTATTTTACAGAATATTATTAAATAATTTTTATAATCACCTTTTACCGGTCCATTTTCTTAGTCCATCTCATTGCTCTATCTGCTTTCTTCTGGTCTCTTCAGTCGAGATATCCAAGAATGTTGATTCTTGCCATGATTCTGGGATTCTTTTCATGATTCTCAAATTCCTCAATCCCTGCCTGACCTCTCGTCAATTTATCACCGTGTTATCAACCTGTTATCAGTCCATTTTCCTTGTCCGACTCATTGCTCTATCTGCTTTCTTATGGTCTCGTCAGTCGAGATATCCAAGAATCTTGATTCTTGTTATGATTCTGGGAATCTTTTCACGATTCCCAGATTCTCGGGTTCTTGCCTGAGGGTAATCGATGTTGTCTGTTAAGATTTTTGCTTGTGTCTAATGAGATGCGCGAGGATTTCCAAGGCGGGGTGGTCTGTGCTGTTGGGTAATTAAAAATGGTCGGTGCGCGGCTCTTGACGCAATTACCTGATGGATGATATGACTGCGGCTATTACCGTCAACGCATTACCTTGCCCCAGTCCAGTGCAGTTCAATGCCTGTCTTTCCCCGTTGCCAATACAGCTTATGCCGGACACCGTTATAAAATCAACTTACCAAATTTTCAAAACTTGGCAAATAATAAAATGTTTCTTGAATTTTTTGGTGATTTTTAGACTTATTTTAAAGTGAAATTGGTTAACAAATGTGCTTTTCACTGTCCGCAGTAGTGGAGTTAACAGCTTAGGCCAAAGCCAACCTCACTATAGCGGACACCGTTATAAAATCAAATCCTAAGATTTTCAAAAGATTGATTATACGAAAATGTTTCTTGAATTTTTGGTGATTTTTCGATTCATTTTAAAGTGAGATTTCCCTATAAATCAATTTTATACAGGTGTCCGTAGTAGCGGAGTTAGCCTACCGGTAAAGACGAGCCTCTCTACTACTGACACGCGAATAAATCCGTTTATTGGAATATTTCGCTAAAACAGTTGCAAACAATTACAAAAAATAATCAATTTATTGCTACATAATGTAATTTATGAAATATTTTGAAACTGATTTGATAGTGGTGTCCGCTGTAGAGAGGCACGCGCAAGGCTCATTAAGGCCAGCTTGTCTACTACGGACAGCCGTGTAAAATAATTTTATCGCAAACTTTCGCCAAACTTGATACCAAAAAGTTGCAAAAAATCAGCAAAGTATTTCTGTTTAAACTTATTTATAAGCACTTTACAGCGGTTTTAATAGAGGTGTCCGCTGTAGAGAGGCGCCCCTTCTGCCTCAAGATTGGCCTCCATACTACGAACAGGCAAATCAAATCTGTTTATTGCAAAATTTTGTTACAAACAATTTCGAAAAATAGTAAAAGAATTGTAGAGCATTTCTATATAAAGTAAGTTGATAAATACTTTTAAACGGATTTAATAACAGTGTCCGCTATGGAGAGGCACGCATTTTTAATTAAGAAGGACCTCTCTACTGCGGACACCGGAATCAAACACATTTATTGTAATATTTCGCTAAAAATGGCCTCAGAAAAATGGCAAAACATTCACAAAGTATTTCTATGTCAAGAAAGTTGGCAAAAGTTTTTAAGCTGATTTAATAAAGGTGTCCGCTATGGTGAGGCGGGTGTTTTGCACATTCCCTGTAACCCGGGCCAGTTTCGCCAGTTTTGCATATGACACCTGTTCAGGTGTGTCTGCTGTTGCGTGACTACTAACTTGGCAGGAATCTCAGATTCTTCCGTGATTCTTGACCAAGATTCTTACCAAGAATCTCAAGATTCTTGTGACTCATTTATTCAAATGAAATCAAATCTCTCAATCCCGATCGCATTAGGCCTATCTGAAGTAACCGGTTTCCAAGAATCAAGAATCTTTCTGTACGGAAAAAAAATTCTGGAAATTAATATTCAAATTAGGTTTTGCGGAAAATTTTTCAAGCGGAGCCTCATTTGCATAAAAACTTTTTCGGCAAAGACTTGGCCAAAAATCAGCGAAACTAATTTGCATATTTTGGGTGGAAAATACTATAATTACTTAATTAAACAATTAATTATATATTATATTAATTTTAATAATTAGGTTTGTGAAGCTTCCCCAAAGAGAAAAATGATGCGCTAGTTCGAACGTCTGAATGACCCTGTGAATGGTGCACGACTATCATGGATTCAGCTAGATGATAGTGTGAACTTGGCCCACTTTCAGACGGTTCGAGCGCTTGAATTTTTCAAACTCTAAGTCCATTTTGGAATGATGAAGTGAAGATGAATAATAACACTGTTAGAGTGCATGAAGAGTTTTAATTGTGAAATATGAAGTTGAAATCGTGATTCCTTGAAATGGAACACTGATAACTGGCATCAATTAATCCTTAGTAGTAGGGGTTTGGATGCTCAGTAAACCTGGTGCTCAGTAAACAGGGTGCTCGGTAAACAGCCCTCAGGCCGTCCATCATCCAGATGGTGTGGTTTAGGCTTCGCCGCAAGGATGATGAAAGTTAGATTCCATAGGTAGCTTTGCAGGAGGTGTGGTTAAAATATTCTCCCGGAAGCCGTGAATGGTTAGCCATCTCCTATATACCCCGCCTTCAAAAGAGATCTGATAAACAATTCATGTTTCACTTTATGAGAGTCATTAATCATTCTCACTTTTTCCCCAGATTTGACGCTAAAAAATTGACTGATCAGTCAAACAGGTGACTCTACCTTTCAAATATTTTTATCAATACATCACAGGTTGATCCGAAAAAGAACCCGTGTCTAGTTATCTCCAGTTTTGAATTCACTGATCCGTCAAACAGGTGACTCTACCTTTCAAATATTTTCACTTCTTATCATTCATTCATTCGTCATGATCATTCTTACACAGGTTCTTTACAACTCTGTATTTTTAAACAGAGATATGGGATTAACTATTTGCAAAAAATTCTTTCAATTTTTTTTCTCAATTTTTTGCATCCGCAACAATCAAATCATGACAGACGTTTATGACATTCCACCTGATAAGAAAAGATTACCAAAGATCTACAACAGCTATTACCAAGGACATTCTTCGTTATGCAATTGTTACCAACATCACAATTGTCACCACCAATGCAAGTGTTATCTCTGTAAACAATGTCGATTAGAAATTGTTAACCCGAAATTTTTCCATCTATAAACTATTTATCTCTTATTCCCATCTTCACAGAAAAGAAGAAGAAGAAAACAATTTAATCTGTCAAGTACAATACAAGCTTTCAAATATGTGTGAAGAATTAACTCTAATCCTTATTTACATAGTTAGGTTGGCCGAGTGGTTAAGGCACCAGACTTAAGATCTGGCCCTCGAAAAGAGGTCGTGGGTTCGAACCCCACACCTAACAACATATGTGTTATATTTAACAAGAATCACAAAATACCCTTTGAGAAGATATTTATTCCTTACAATTCCAGAAGATTAATACACAATTTTAGGCGATATCGTTGATGCAACCAAAAAAAATAGTCATAAAGCACATTTTTTTCATAGTTACAGAAAATGCCACTAATTTTAACCAACCAAAGACCCAGATTTCTATTTGTAAAGACCAATTTACAGGATTTTTTCCAATCCGGTCTGGTTACAAACATTTCATTTTGTACAAATAAAATACAGTTCATTAAACGATCCAAATTTTTCTCTTCCACAAAAACATAATACAAGTAATCACTGAACAGAAGAATCGACATTTTAACTGCTGAAATTACCTTAGAACTTGTCAAACTGCGAGATGTCGATATGCCGATGGATTGCTTCTTTAATTATTGGAAACAAAAAGTGTCAACTCACTTCACATAAATGTTGACGTAAACACAACTTCCCTTCTTCCTAATCACCTTTTTATATCTTTGACAATAAAAGATTGTTAAAATATATTTCTCCGACAGTCTTATAAATGTCTTCTTACCCAGAACAACATCAAAGATGACTAATAGGAAATCTATACTGTACACACCATTTAGACTTATCCTTTCAGGAGCTAGCAGTTCCGGTAAAACCTGTCTACTAGCTGGTCTGATCGAACACAGTCTTGAACTCATGGAACCAAAACCTAGTTTAATTTGCTACCTCTATTCAATATGGCAACCCATTTATGAACAAATGGTTAAACGAAGTCCCATACCCATACATTTTATAGAAGGTTTAGACTTGAGCAACGAGTTGCTCTATAGGAAAAATGCTTTAATAATAATCGACGACTTAATTACTGAGATTAAAACAACGAGATCTTTTCCTGCGTTGGAGAAATATTTTTTAAAAATTTCTCACCATTATAACATAAGTATTATACTGGTAACTCAAAATTTATTTTATTCCAGAGAAATGCGTAACTTAAACCTTAATTCTAATTATTTATTAATGACCAGAAATATTCGAGATCTTTCATCCGTAAGTATACTAGCAAAACAAATATACCCTAACAAATATAATTTTTTTATGGATGCTTATCATAGCGCTACGAAAGAACCCTTCACACATTTTTTAATTGACTTAAGACCCAATACTAGAGAAGAATTGCGATTAATGTCAGACATTTTAAGTGAACAATCACCACTTGTATATATCCCCAGTAAGATTTACCTCTCTTTTAGTCTTCAGCAATTCAAAACCACATTATGACGCTTCAACGCGTTCTTCAAAACATAACTTTCTTAAAACGTCTTACCACTTGCACCAATCACCTTCGCCACAAACTATTAAGAAAATCAAAACCTGTAACTATTAATATTCTTTCTGAAATAATTTACAACATCATTAAGGGTTCATTTCCATTAACAATCAAACAAATCAATACTTATAAAAAGCTAAAGACAACCTTACGAAAAATAGCTAACAGTCGTTCATCATACAAGACCCGTCGCAAATTAATCCTGTCTATTGCTAAAAAGACACTACCAAAACTTCTAAAGCTTTCAATAAAATATTTGTCATCTATTGACCCATCAAATTAGGTAGGATTTTACTATTTCTCTTTAGTATTAGGTCTGGTCTCGAAGCTACAACATTCACCCTAACCCAGAAACATGACTTCTCGAAGTGTTCGATTAAAAGATTTAATGGAATCTAAATTACCAGCTTCCGTTAACCTAAACCCATCAATAGATCAGATCAATCAGTTACACCAACAACAAAAAACTTTACTCAACTCCCAATTACCTGATGATGTTAAATCGAACCAATATTATCAAGGTTTACAAAAACTGATTGAATTAATCAAAGCAGAAGAAAATAAACCTTTAAAGGTTATTCTCGAAAACAAGTCCACAGATCGTGACCAGGAAACATCTATTCAAAGAACAAAACGAGAGGAACCTTTAACACCTTTGATTACGAGCACGCCGCATGTTGCCCCGGGTAGTAAAACCTATGCCAAACTTCAAGCTACACTCCCTTCCCCAACTGAATTCAAGGAACCTTTCGAAGCAATTCACAACCCACCTCCAACTAATCCCTCTCCAAAACGCCGCAAACAATTACCTCAATATACCTTCATCGAAAGCTCTCCTGAACGTAGTGACAACACATTTGTCAGTTTAAATAACACACAGCCCCACACTCTCGTAGAAAAACCCTCGCCTGTGGCAAACAGAACTCGTTCTAAACAAAAACAATCTTGGAAAAGCCCTATCTATAATAAATGAGTCTGTCAGCACACCTTTTTCCCCAGTGTATAACAATATACTTGATTGATTAATACAACTATTTGCTTCAAAAAAAAAAAGATGGATAAGACTTTAATTCAATTATATGTAAACCCCGATTTTACTGGTTCTTTCAGTAGTCCGGCTGAATTTTATCGTCAAGTTAAAAAAACAAAATATCCTTCGACCACGAAGAAGGATATTGACAATGCGTTACAACAGATTCCGGGGTATACGGTTCAAAAAAGTCTTAGAAAAACCTTTCCCGTCGATACATCTTTTCACCCACTTTATACCACATCCTTCAAATTGACTTATTAGACATGCAATCTGATGCCGACGAAAACGATGGTTACAGATATATTCTAACTATAATTGATGTTTTCAGTCGTAAACTCTTTGCATATCCCATTAAAAACAAACTGTCTACGACAGTGGCAAACGCAATGCAAAACCATTTTCAAATTCACCCAAATACCGTTCCAAAATACATTACGTCGGATGAAGGTAAGGAGTTTCTCGGCAAGCCTTTCCAGAACCTGATAAAAAAATTTAATATAAAAATGTTCCATACTTATTCGACGGAGAAAAAAATCGCCATTCTCGAAAGAGCTCACAGAACATTACGAAATCGTATCTCACGTTACACGACTCAATTTTCAACTAGACGATACATTGATGTCCTTCCCAAAATTGTAAACGGTTACAATTCGTCATACCATAGAACAATAGAAACAACCCCTAATTTAGTCACCGAAGAAAATGCCCCACTCGTTTTGAAGAAAATCTTAAAAAACCGAACAAAAGGATTACCCAAAAAACCCCGACAGTTTCAACCGGATCAATACGTTCGCATTTCAAACTACTCAAGTAACCCATTCTTAAAAACAGGGAAACATGAAAAAAATAGTTGGGAAATGTTTCACATAGGTAAATCTTTACCCACAAAGCCTAAAACATTTCTTTTAAAAGATTCCAACAACTTGTACATAAAGGGTGGTTTCTATGGTAATGAAATCACACCCGTAGCAACCCCCAACCAGGACACTACCTATAGAATTGAAAAAATTCTCTCATCTAAAAAAATACGTGGGGTCGTACATTTTAACGTTAAATTTTTGGGGTACCCCAACACTGAATGGATCCCAGCCCACGATATAGAAAATATAGATGGCATCACAGTTAGCTGAACAATTTTACATATATTTAAACGCTTCGAAAGAAGATCAAATGTCAACGAGTAAATTTACGGTTGATTTGACAACACAACTTTACCCCTTGGTTGATTACGACGTTGCTTTGACAGAATTTAGTTGCTTCAATAATTTTTTAACTTTACAAGACACAGCAGAGATAAAACTTATTTCAAACGAATCTCAACAGGAACAAATAATCGTATCTCTCAAACCTGCAAAGTACGAAACTGTTGATGATATCATTAATGAAATTAACAATCAAATCTTTAGTCACCAAGACAATCCAACAATTCGTTTTATTTATTCTAAGAAAGAGGATCGAGTACTTATTTTCAATACGGATCCAAAGACCAATACATCTTTAAAAATCGATGAAAATCTACAACAGATACTCGGATTCTCGCCAAAATTTCTTTTTACCTTCCCCAAAATGTTCCCGAACAAAATCATATGTCAATAAGAAGTCAGCATAAACCTAATATCAAAACTCTAACCAGTAACATTATAGTTACATCACCTTTAATTGAAAATCAATTTTTCTCCCACACTAAACTTCCCGCCTTGCGATTCATCTCTATCCCATTCCATCATAAAATTGGTGAACTTTTTACCCTTAACTTTTCTTCGTTGCAGTACATGCCGGTTATTAGAAATTCCATTTCAAGTATCAGTATTGAGTTGTTCGATACCAAGGGGAATATTCTTAAAACGGGAAAAAACTTTTTCCACATTGTTTTACACTTTAAGAAGAGAATTTAGTTTTAGCATTTTTCACCTCAGTGACGAAATAAATACACGATCAAAATGACAAGTTTACCAGTCGCACTTGAAACACATTCAAAACAAGTCCTCTAATCTTGTTCCCTAGATTAACTAATTTAGTATAATGGAACCACTACGATATCCCGATATTTATGAAAGTAGTGGGGCTTATGTTGATACCTCAACAACACAACACCCAGATGTGAAAACATTTATTAACCCCCTTGGAGTTGTTTCACATCCTATAGAAAACCCATCTATTAAAGTAGTAAAACAGAGACGTAAAAGACGTCGTCAACAACGAGGACACGGCTACCTTAAAAGCTTGGAAGACCTTCAAGATGATCAGATAAATCAGTCAACGGGTAGTCTTATCTCGACAGTCGCATCATCAACACGTGAGTTTGAAAGCTCCCCATTTGCAACCAAAAATTGCAACTCACGCAAAGGCAAAAAGTCAACTGGAAAAAGAAGCAAGAAAGTTAAACGATTAGCAACCAATAAGAAAAACAAGAAAACCCCAAAGAAGGTTAAACGAGGGAAAGCCAAAAAAAGAAAAACAACAACAAAACATAAAGATATTTTCGATTGAAATGTTTGCCTACAAAACACCAGGTAGAGAATTGCAACTGTTTGACCCACCAGAAGCTGATGTTATCCATCAAGCCAGTGATTATGTACTCATAGGACCGCAGGGGGCTCTAATTTCAATGATAACGATGATATCACTTGGCAATTCACACTCGCCAGTGGTTTTGTTAACCTATTTAAAAGTTTTATACACTTAAAAATTAAATTAGTAAAAGAAAATGGTGGTGATATTGGAGAAGAGGCTGAAGAAACATCTTATTTAACCAATCTCACGTCTGAAACTCTTTTTAGTGATGCTGACTTATCTATCGGAGGAATTAAACTTACAGAGTCAGATTCTTTTTACGGTATAAAAGCTTACATTTCCTACTTGTTACACCACGGTAAAGATAGACAACAATCACTAGGCCCTCTACAAGGGTATACCGAAACAAATGACGTTTCTAACATTACGAATGACAACCGCAACAAACTAACCTTAAAATCTAAAATTTACGAGCTAATTATGAAACCCTCTGCAATTCCCCTATTTGACACTAAAGGAAAACTTCTCCCGCCTGAAACACCAATCGAATTACGTTTAAAACGGTCCAGAACCGAATTTGTTGTATGCAATGGTAAAGCAGAATCAAAGTATAAGATTCTTATTACTTCTGCAAAGTTACACGCTTTCGTCGAAAGACTTACCCCGTCTTACGTTACAAATATAGAAAATGTCTTGCAAACAAATCACATTATTCTTCCCTTTATTAAAAAAGGTGCTAAAACGTTTAGCGTCCCCATCGGAACGAGGGAGATAGAATTTACAGATCCCTTTAACGGTTATGTCCCAACCAGAGCAGTTTTTGCCGTTGTTACCGATAAACAATTATCCGGTTCTTACGATACCAACCCACTTAATTTCTCACAGAGAAATCTTGAAAGTTGTAACGTTTATCTTAATGGTGAAGATTTCAGTTACGTAGATGTCACTTCCAATCAAGCTTGTTACCTAAGTTTACTTAATACCTTTTCACTTCAAGCCAGTGATACTGGTATATCAAGTTTCTCCCTGGACCAACATGCTAAAGGTTATTACTTCTTCGGTTACAAATTTCATGCAACCGACGAAAACAGTTTCAGCCCTAAAAGAAGAGGTGATTTACGTATCAAACTCAGATTCAAGGATAACTCTACAGAAGTGCTTAAACTTTTAATCTATACGGAGGAATCAGCTCGGATAGGGTTAGATAGATTTAGAAGGGCATTGGTGTAACAACTTTCTGACTCGGAAAAAAAAAATGTTAAGTACAACTTTAAAGGAAATACTTTCTACACATCTTTCTTCTTATTGTGATTGGAAAGTTATTCCAAGCGATTATTTGGCTGGAATCAAGATTGAAGCCAACAGAAAAAAGCCTCTTGTTGTAATCGTCAATAGCGATCCATCGACGGAAATTGGCACCCACTGGTTGCTTTTTTTTTTACCCCGAGGAAACTCTCGTTTGGAATTCTTCGACTCGCTTGGCAGAGAAATAACAGACTATAACCAAGATATTCAACAATTCCCCTTACACACTGTCAAAACGAAACACCGTACAAGACAATCACCATTTCGTTTACAACCTCGTCATGCCGGTAACTGTGGACATTGGGTTCTCTATTATATTTACAATCGTCTTGTAAGAAGACTTTCTATGCAAAAATTCTACGAAAAAATGAGAATGTATTATTCTAACCAAACCGCAAATCATGTTATGGAAAGTTTTGTCAAACATAAATTCTTTGTAACCAACACTTGTTGAAAACAAAAAAATGTTAATAAACCGGAAAAGAAAATTGTTTCTTCTTTTACATTTTATATAAAGAAATAATAATAATAAAAAACAGATTTTTTTTTCTTTTTTGTATTTTTTCCCCAGAAAAAAAAACAAATTAAAAAGTCAATAAACCATTGTTCCATCAAACTTTAGTTGTTTCTTTCACTCTGTGGGACTTCGCTGTGCGGCACAACATCCACGTTGAACTTCCTCCCATCTTTTCCCTTAAAGACGAGATAGAGCTTCTCGTCTTTATTAGGGTCGTAGTCGTTCACATCAGCTTCCGTTTGCCCCTCCAAGAAGGTTGCCGTCATGCGCGACGGCAAGTAAACAATAAAAATCTCGCCGACTTTTGACGGATTTTTACAATTCACCTTGATGTTCTTTCCTCCATAGTGTGACGAGACGAAACCCAAGGAAATGATCGGGAAATACGTGTTTTTCTCCAAATCCTCGATTTTGATAACGCTGGTTATCTGAGGAATGCTGCGAGCAGCTATATAAGCAGACATCTTGAACGGCATGTTCAGGTTTTCTTCGAAACAACTTTTTCGTGGTTTTTTCAAAAAGCAACTGATTGTTTCTACCATACCAGCCATCGCCTTTTAAACCCCTAAAACCATGACGTTTAAGACCACCTTTTTTTTAAGGCGGGACAAATTATTTCTTGAACGAAATAATCCATCACACATAGTACTAAGCCGTCAGTTTCCAACTTGTCTTGGTCAACAACACGACTCTTGATCGCGTAGTGAAAATGTTTCAGTGTTCAATTTGTTATCTTTATTGTTTCACAGATGTTGACTACTATCAACATATGTCGTATCACAATTCGTTTTTCCCAGTTTACATCCCACAAATCTACAATCAACCCCAACAAGTTTTCTTTAATCCTTTCCAAAACAACTATTATGTACACCCTTATTCTACCATCACTCCACCTTCGATACAAATTCAACAGCAAGAGTTTCAACAGCAACAGTTTCAACAGCAACAAGTAAGCAATTACCAACCAGTCAATCTTCAAAATCAACCAATTAATCCGTGGGAGCACAATCATTTTCTCAATGATTCTCGTACGCAAATCCTGACAAATGGAACTTACAGTCCGCAATTTGAAGACTTCTTCAATGAAACAGCTGACGCAAACAATCCTTTATCGGTAAATGACTGGTGTGATGATTTTCCCATTCAAGATGGGTACGGTGTCGGAGAACCTACACCAGACGGTCAGTTACCGGAACAAAACGAAGATGACAACAATTTACTTCAGATGCAAAATGCCCCTCAACAAGATGACGAACCAGCAGAGGTGCTGTCACCTGATCCAATCAACAACCATTTAGAAGACGATGAAGTCAATCAACTGGAAGAAGTTGTTGATCAACCCGTCAACCAATACCAATTGTACGATCAAGCTTTTGACAATCAACTGGTAATATACAGACTTGATTTGGTAAACGGAGATCCTGAACAACAATTGATGACATTGGATGCTTTTTTTTCGTCATACCAAGAACAAATTATACGTATTATCGAACAACGTTTTGACGAAGAAGAAGAAAACCCCTTCCACTTTCGTTTTCATCTCGCAGTTCGTTTCTCGCGCATAAACATTTCAGTTGATGACGGCGGAAATGCTACATTCACAGTGCAATATATAGAAAAACATTGGTTGAAATCACCCAAGTATATTATCCACGCCTTCGATGATGTTCCGCAACTACTGGATATTATCAAAAGTCGATTTACAGAACAAGTTGAAACCTTTGTCGAAAACGGATCACAATGGACTTTGGATGGTGTTCTTGAAAGTCGGATAAATATCAATAGTTTTGAACCAAATCGAGCAGGTTGCGGATTTGCCTACGACCAACTACCTGAACAGATCAAAAGGAAAAAATGTATAGTGAACGTCAAAACCACTGATGAGAAATGTTTTCTTTACAGTGTTTTAGTAGGATTGGAACTACTACGCGGCGAAAAAACTCCAAATATAGCAAGAAGAGTCAAGGTGAAATTCCATGATCTGATTACTGATCACAATTTGGATTTGGCGGGGATATCTTTCCCCATAACACAAAAACAGATTGGCAAATTCGAAAGCAACAACAAAATACCCATCAACATTGTGGGGTTTCACAAACCCAATCATTTTTACCCGCTTCGAGTGAGTCGTTTGAGGAGTCAAAAATACAAGAAACCTCTTTATCTTCTACTTATCCACGAACATTTTGAGACAAGTCACTTCTGTTACATTAGATCAATTACAGCTCTTTTGAAAAGTAACCAGAAAAGAGTTCACAGAAGTATGAAACTATGCGACTTTTGCTTCAGTTCGTTTTCACGACAATCAACTCTTCTGAACCATCAAAAGGTATGCAACAGTGAGATTGGTAGAGTTCTTCTGCCACCCACTAAGAAATACTTGGAATTCAATCGAAATCATAAGGGTTCAATATCAGCACCATACGTGATATATTGTGATTTTGAATCACTTTTGGTGCCATATCAACAAAACCCCGGTACAAGTTCATCGCAGCAAGGAAAAAACACCACGGAAATCAACAAACATGTTCCGGTAGCCTATGCGTACGTCATTGTTAATTACAACGGGGAAATACTACATCAGGAGATGTATGTTGGCCTTGACGCTGCTAAACGATTTGTTCAAGAGATAACTGAATCGGCAGAAGAACTTCATAAATACTTTATTGACGACGAAAATATAAATAAAAAAGTGCCACCTCACGAAATATATGAAGAAAATTTCGGCCGACCTGTTTCCTGTTGTATATGCACAAAAGGATTCAAGGATGAACAACTGATTATACGACACCATAACCATGTCACTGGAGCAGCTATCGGTTACGCTCATCAAATCTGTAACTTAAACTACTGGGAGAGGACCTTCGAGGTACCTGTTGTATTACACAACCTGACGTCTTACGACTGTCATATGATCATGGCGGGCATAGAAACTGCGGCAGGAAAAACGAAGATTCAAATCATACCCAGGACCTTGGAGAAATACGTTTGTATTACGTTGGGGAAGTGCAAAATAATCGATTCTTTGCAATTCCTAAATTCATCACTATCAAAATTGACAGAAGCCTTGAAAACGCGTCCCGGCCCATCCAAATTTGATCTGTTGAGGAAAATTGTAAAAAATCATCTCAAGAAGAATATAGACGACGATAGTTTTGATCTTCTGACTGGGAAGCAAGTCATGATGTACAGTTACTTGTCGTCGCTAGATCGACTTGCTGAAACTAACCTTCCTTCAGTTGAAGCTTTTAACAACGATTTGACGGGAAAACCCCTACCTGAAAGCGATTACGAACACGCTTTAAAAGTTTGGGAAAAATTCGAGATAAAAACAATCCAACAATATCTGGAACTCTATCTCATCGTTGATGTCGCCTTATTAGCCTGTGTGTTTGAAAATTTCCGTCAGTTTTCAATGATTTACTACACATTGGATCCGGCAAAATTTATTTCACTTCCGCACTTGAGTTATCAAGCTTTTTTGAAAAAGACTCAAGTTCAAATTGAGTTACTTCAAGATCTTCCCACAATTATGTGGATATCAAATGCAATTCGCGGAGGACTATGCTTGGTTTCAAAACGGTATGCCAAGAGTAATTTGCCGGAATTGTCATCCTATGATGCAGAAAAACCGATTCAGGGAATCCATTATTTGGACGCAAACAACTTGGTAAGGCATTTAATGTAGTTGAAAAATTAAGAAAAACGAACCTAACCTATTTTTTTATTAAAAATTTCAGTACGGATGGGCTATGAGTGAACCTCTGCCACACAATGGCTTCAGTCACCTAAGCGAAGAAGAAATTTCAACTTTTGATGTTATGAGCGTGGGTGACAATGACGATTACGGTTACTTTTTAGAAGTGGACATAACAGTACCTGAAAATGTCCACGAATTTTTTGCCGACTATCCACCACTAGCAGAGAACGTTAATATTACTTTCGACTGGCTGTCCCCAAAATCAAAACAACTTGTCGAAAAACAAGGTGCACGATACCCTGCTAACAATCGGAAACTTGTGACAACTTTTCTTCCAAGAAAAATTACGTTTTGCATTACCGAATGTTAAAGTTTGTTCTAAGACATGGTATGGTCTTGGACAAAATTCATTCAGTACTCAAGTTCAGACAGTCAAATTTCATGAAGCCTTATATATCGCAAAATACTGAATTTCGTCGGAAGGCTACTAACGATTTTGACAAGGATTTGTTTAAACTTTTAAATAATGCAGTATATGGAAAGAATATTGAGGACGTTAAGAAAAGACGGAAGGTTGAAATAGTTCAGAATGACATTGCCCTGAAAAAGATTTCAAGTAAACCTAACTTCAAACAATTTAAAATATTGTCTGAAAACTTGGCTCTCTTGGAATCTGTTGAAACTAAAGTTATATTAGACAAAGCCAACCAGATTGGGGTTGCCATACTTGAATTGGCAAAATTAAAAATGTATGAATTTTATTTCGATGTACTCAAACCAATTTTCGGTCGAAATATTGAGGTAGGGTACTCGGACACTGACTCGTTCATTTTAATCGTCAAGAATGATTTATTCTGGTCGAAACTAGGACGTGAAGTAATAGAAAAACATTTTGACACTTCAAACTTTCCTAAAGATCACCCTTACTATTCGGACAAAAATAATAAAGCCCTGGGTTTTTTCAAGGACGAGGTTGCTTCTAAACCCATTGAAGAGTACGTTGCACTTCGACCAAAGATGTATGCTTTGAAGCTACCCGACAAAACAGAGAAAAAAATTTGCAAGGGGGTTACTTATGCCCGCATTCATGATTCATTGAATTTTAAGATGTATCACGATTTGTTAAAGGAAGAGATCGCTCCTGTGTATACCAAGAACATTACCTTCACGTCGGAAAAACATGTTATCAAAACTATTGAAACAAACAAGTTATCACTGTCTGGAATTTACGACAAAAAGTTTCTTTGCACCAATTCTATTGACACCTTGCCTTATGGCGACTACAGAATAGACACATTTAATCTTAATCAGAGTACTTAAATGTGGAAAAAAATGTTTTAAAAAATACAATCGTTTGTTTGGAAATGTTTTTATTTATTTATTTTTAACGTCAAGGGTGAGATAGGGTGGGTAATGTGGGTAGGTTCTAAGTTTTCAAGTGAGATAAAAAATGGAATCACTTACGGCACGTAGCTGCACATTTTGAAAAGACAGGTTGTGGTAAATAGATAAATGACATCTATGGGGATATTTATGAGTAATTTAGAAGTTAGAGATATATTTTCCAAAAACATTTTAAAGATCGAATAATTTTAAGATTAATTATTACTAATAGGTTTTAGCGATAGGTGACGTTTCATTTTAATATTGATTCAAAATAGAAGTGTGATCATATATGACATATTTAAAATAGTAAGTATAATACGAGTCGATTATTTATGACATTCGAGGGATTTAAATGTTGTTTTATTATAATTTAATTCAGTTCTTTGGAAGCCTTTGCTTTGAATTAATATCAATAAGTCAAGAATGTCTTTAAAAGATGACGAAAGTTTTTTTATTTACAGTATACGAACCTCTGATTCAAATTATGGTGACTCGGTTTGTACCATAAAGTTAAAGGACACTCTATTTAATTGCGACAAGGAGTATTGCATAGCTTTGAGGAGTTTCTTGATTGAATTTATAGAGGATGAAGAAACTCCTTTGATGGATGCACCGGTTACAACAGATTTGATAATCAGGGACTCTGTTACTGCGGGTGGTGAAGCAGACAATGAAATTTGGGTGATAATAACTAGTAACGGGAAAGTCAGCGACAAATTTTATTTCAGATCTTCGAATTTAAAATCTTCAGAGAGGTCTGTTAGACATATTAATGGAGAACTGTCTTTTATTTATGAGAAACTTGGTTTCGATGAAGCACCAGTCTTCTTTATGAAACCGGATCCCGAGACAAACTATGTAAAGCTTGGGAAAAGTAAATCTTTACGGCGAAGTGTTTTTAATAATTTTGACCTTGAGATGAGTCCGATGCTACTTCAGATAATGGGTTTTGATGGTTTAGAAGTTAAAAAGTTTATAAAAAATGATGACCTTTCATTGTTGAAAGCCATGGTGGGTTTTAGATCACCAGTTGAGTTGACGAGCGGTGGGGATAATAAAGGGTTGGAAAATCCTTCCGTTACCAGTGGTGAAAATGAAAAGATATCAACTGCTCTAGAGGAAGGTAGGCGGATGCCCAAGAGTAAAGTTAGACCTTCTGCTGAATCGTCGGAAGTTATGTTAGAAAAACCCAAAGACAAGGACGGTATAATTCAAAATACGGAAATTGTGAACCAGAAAAATAAGAAGCAGAAAATAGAAGACACTCGGATAAAAAATAAACAAAATGAAATAGATAGTTGGATATTTTTGCAACTTACCGTCAACTTGGACATTGCGAAAAGTGTTTTGAATGACAGTGTAAAATCACTACTTTTTGCCACACAACTAAGATCTGTAAAGACAGGATTCTTGTACACTGTCGCGACACCCACGTATTTCACTGTAAATAATGACTATCTAAAAGATATTGTTATTACCGCAGAGTTAAACACGGATAAATTGAAAATAAAGTTACTGAATGTTTCACTTGAATTAAGGAAACGTCCGGTAGAGACTTAATAAAGTCTGCAGGAGCGTTTGGTTTATAAACCATTCTTTCTTGGTACGCCAAGAGAAGGTGTTTAAACTGTTCGTGTGCGAAGAGAAGATGTTTAAATTGTGTGCTTGTTACGTGATTACATCGAAAAACCCGTTACAGTTGAAACGTATAAAAACTCTCTGGACTGATTACATTAAAAAAGTAAAGAGTTACTCAGAGGATAAATGTGAATGTGAGGATTGTAAGGCATACGGTGAAAAATTAACGGTTTATCCTGGATTCAAGTATTACGCTGTTGGACACGGTCATTCGGAATCTCCTGTGGAAGACTTCATTAAGGAATTGGAACTGAACGAGTCAAATAGGAAACTGCTTGAAAGTAAAAATCCGATTTCTGCAAACTGCAGTGCTGAAGAAGAAAGGGAGCCGATTAAGTCGTATTTAAACGGTCTTTGGGCGGATTATTCTTTTTGGAAGATAACTTTTCATCGACATAAGTGTCGTTGTTCAGAGTGTTATTCGGTTTGTAAATGTATTGTACGTCATGTTAGTTTCAAAGAGTATGCAATGTCATTTGGTGTAAAGGAAAGTGAAGTAGACTTTTATTTAAGTAGTTTTTATGATCTTAGGTGGACCTAAAATATTTGTATTTTCACTGACAAAAATGTTGAATACAACTATATTACAGCATATATTTTTTTTCTAGCTTAAGACATAAGACACGCAAGGAGGGTTAGGTTGGGGCTATGAAGACTCCACCTCCTAGACCAATCAAGAACGAATGAGGGTTGAGATGGTGTAGACTATTTAAAAAAAAAAAACACACGCTTTTCCTTTACGTTGTGAGCGTTACAAAATCAGTCTTAAAGACATGTCGCAGAACTTCAAGATCGCAATTCTTAACAAATCAAGAAGTGAAAATTGCAACAGTTCAGCTACGAGATATGAAGTTAATCTACGCACCGGTTTTGAAGTTTATCCAAAGCATAAGCTGAAAGTACCGTATTGTCTGTCAACTCTACAGCACACCATGTATATGGACGGTGACGTCGATGATGGAATCCACACGCTTGAGTATGAGTATTACATTTTCTTAGACGAAAATGATTTAATGTTTGTAATTGGGAGTTTAATGGACTTGGAAAGATCTTTCGATGGTACTGTAATAAGATGGACAAAGTGTTTTGATCGCATATTTAAAAATCAAAGTGTAGACATTTATTTGTTGAAGCTGCGTGATGTTTATTCAGAGTTGGATAACTGCATAATTTATGATCATTTATGTACACTTCATGACTTAACTGGTGTTAAAATGTGTATTTATGTGTGTGAGATGTGAATGAATAAAAAAAGTTTTCTTAATTCAATGTCATTTGGCGTAAATGAAAGTGGTTTTCTAGATACTTCGTGGGTTTAAAAAAAACTGTATTTTCAATGTCGATCAAACTGTTCAGTTGGGAAGAACTAGAGTACATGAAAATATTTGAAAGGTAGAGTCACCTGTTTGACGGATCAGTCAATTCAAAACTGGAGATAACTAGACACGGGTTCTTTTTCGGATCAACCTGTGATGTATTGATAAAAATATTTGAAAGGTAGAGTCACCTGTTTGACTGATCAGTCAATTTTTTAGCGTCAAATCTGGGGAAAAAGTGAGAATGATTAATGACTCTCATAAAGTGAAACATGAATTGTTTATCAGATCTCTTTTGAAGGCGGGGTATATAGGAGATGGCTAACCATTCACGGCTTCCGGGAGAATATTTTAACCACACCTCCTGCAAAGCTACCTATGGAATCTAACTTTCATCATCCTTGCGGCGAAGCCTAAACCACACCATCTGGATGATGGACGGCCTGAGGGCTGTTTACCGAGCACCCTGTTTACTGAGCACCAGGTTTACTGAGCATCCAAACCCCTACTACTATCCTTTCAACGTCTGGGGTCAAAGTTGCGACATTTGCTAGTACTTGGTGCAATTCTGTTTACATTCAACTCCGAAACTGAACGATAAGTTCATTTGGCAAGATTTTGGGTTTAAATTCTTCGAATTCGAGAGACAAGCCCGGGACTTTTCAGAATTCAGTCAACACCCTACTTCTCACATCAGATGAATGACGAAAGAGACCCGAAACCCCATGAAAGAGTTCCACGAGAGTTTTGGCATCTCACGATAACATGAGATAACACCTAGATTTCGCAATGATGATGTTAAGATAAAGGATAACATCGTTGGAGCCCATGAAGAGTTTTGCTTGTGAAGTGTAAAGTTGATATTGTGATTCCTTGAAATGGAACACTGATAACTGACATCAATTTATTCTTTCAACATCTGGGGTCAAAGTTGCGACATCTGTTTGCACTTGTGCAACTCTGTTTACATTCAACTCTGAAACTCAAGAGGATTATATAAACAAGAGTAATCAGATTTGATTGATAACTAGAACGGTTACCGGTTACACCAGACGTTGTAATCAACTAAAGGCCCGTGTATAAAATTCATACCAAAAGCCAACGGACGACATGCACTCGTCAGATTCGTTGGCCTGCAAACGTCGCTCGTGTGATCTTCCACGTTGAACCTGGTAAGAAAGTCTCAGTTTCTCATACAGCGCTATCTGATTTCAGGTTTAAAATCTTGGAAAAGTACTGTTTCCAGCAGACTTAAAGTTCAGTATTTTCTAGTAGAAAGTATTACCTGCTGATGAATTGTTCTTAATTGATTATACTCTTATTTATTACTAAACAACAGTAATTAAGAATAACATCAACTGTTGCTCAATCGTTGGTTAAGTCTTTAGTTTTCAGTTAATTAAAAATCAGCTAAAGTAACACGATAACGTCTGCAGAAAACTTAAAGGGAGTCAAGCGCAGGACACTCTTAAGTTCCTAAATTGATTTCTTGTGGTTTACTAGGGGCTATTTTGTTTCCAGTTCTGTCTCTTGGATCCAGCGCCTGAAGCAAAATTTCAGAGGAAACCGAAAGCAGGGAAATGAGAACCCTAGGCCGTTTACTTTACTTCTTAGGCTGTATTGGCCTATCGTTCTCCACCACCAACCAGACAGAAGACTCGTGGGCTAAACTCGAAATATCACCACGCGCCATAGCCTCGATGCCGTTTCTCAACTACCGCATTAATATATACGAAAGCTCAGGAGGATTGACAAACGCTGATGTGAAAGATAGAAAATATTACTACGCTCCTATTTCTCTACTAGATCCTCAAAGCGCAGTCAGTGGATTCAACAATGCCACCCACGAGGCCGAGATGCGTTTTCGAATTTATCTCTGGACCGAGTCAGTAGAAAAAGAGATCTTCAACTATTTGACCAAAGTGGTTGGCGTTGAAACCTCTATTCATCAAGTCCATGTGATACCCTTTGAAAAGGTTATTCTTGTATCTACGCAGCAAACCGCCAATTACCGGGTTCATAAAGAATGGATCCCGTACCAGTCGGATCAGTATCTCGAGTTCCGAATCATCTGCGACACGCTAGAATTTTGCAACCACTTGGCTGAGCAGATGCGTTTCAATCCGCAGAATTTCACGCACCTCAAACTGCAGTTCAGTTTGGACTCGCAGCGCTCTGAACACCGGGAGACGCTCATCAGAATCGAGAACATCGTATCGGGATCCATGTTCTCGAAGCTCGAACAACAATTTCCCAACAGCAAAGAAGTTTACTTGACTGCAGCTGATACGAAGCGTCTCCTCGCTGAGACCGTCAGCAACGTCATCGCCGAGACATTCAGCGACGATGAAATCCTTCATCAGAGCGCCGAGTCAGCCATCTACAAGAGTCTGGAGAGGTTTATCGTCTCTGGCAAGACTGAGATTAGCGAACAGAGCAAAACCATGTGGAACTTGGTATTCTGGGACCAAGACAATTATCGTCCCGATCGTTCGAGTAAAGAGATTTCTGAAGTTTATCGCAATTCAGTGAGTGACGCCCAGCAGAAGATGGCAGAGACATTTTCCAAGAGCAGCAAGTCTTCCTACGACATCGAGGTCACTTTCGGGGATACGGCTTTAATAAAGGATTCACAACGGAAAATACCAACTCGAATGGTAAAGAGAAAGAAGACTTTGTCAAGCTGTTGAAAGAAAGTAAGCACCACGTTCAGTGGGAAGGAGAAAAGTTCCTTCCCGAACCCATGCAGTTATCGAGAATCAACCTGGCACAAATTCGCAACGCTCAGAACTTTCGGGATATTAGAACGCAGGTCTCCTATTCGCAGTCGGTCTTGTCGACAGCTATCAAAACGCCTATTCGTTCCAATGCGCAGTTTCTTGAACTCTTTGTGACGGAATCCAAATTCAGTGGTACGTAGTCCTTTGTTTTCCAATATTCGTTCTGGCCGGTACAAGTATCAATTATATTTAGATAGGACTGCTCAACTTCTCCAAAAGATCGCCGATATTGAGAACAGTAAGTACCCTGATAAGCCAATGCTTCATTCCAATTACTTTGATCTGTTTAACACTTTTTCACCAACATAAACTGTTCGTTTTACTAGGGACACTTCAATTCCAGCAAGCGGCGACAGTGCAACTCGATAGCCTGAAGAAGGTTAGTTGTACCAATTGAAAGAGAAACTCAGACAGAGTGTAGCTTGTTATGTGTGTTATGTGACATTTTTAAATGTGATTAATATTGACTGTAACGAGTGCACATCGAATACTAAATGATACATGACAGCAGTAGGACATTTTTTACTGACTTTTCAAGTAACAGTACGACCACTTTGTTTAAGAAGTCCTAGTTTCTGTTTCCTACATTGTAAAGAAACAGTTTTTTTTTGCTTCTTTGTATAGGACCGCAGTGATGAAATCGCATCTTTGAAGTCACACTTTTCTTCCGAGCTGGAAAACCTCAGCACTTCAATGAAGGTAATTTTCAAGTGAACTTTATCTTACTGATACGTTTTCCTAACAATAAAAATGAAGATCTGTAAAACGGTTTTTAATCGGAATTTTGTAACATTCACTAAACATTTTTCTTATTTTTTTTAAGGAAACCTTTCGGACACTTTTAGGTAAGATGTCATTTATCAGACCTTTCAATTACGTACTCTAGCATTGTCCAATGAAAAAGTATAGTACATATGTATGGTGAATATTATGACACTATTGCTACATCGCGTGATGAACGTGTTTTTTTTTTATATGGCTCGATTTAGGTATTTCGAATCTAACGGAGACGGAAAAGAAGAAGAAGTTTTTCAAAGCTGCCGATAATGGAGACATAAGTTTCGTTCGCGCCTGGATTCAGCTAGGGCTGAGTCTGGATGAAAAAGACCAGGACGACTATAATCGTACTGCTTTATATAAGGCTGCGAGTTCAGGGCACACACCAGTTGTGGAAGATCTGCTAAATGCCGGAGCTAATCCAAACGACAAAAGTAAAGGAGGAGAGACTCCATTGCACGAAGGTGCACGGAATGGTCATAAGGAAGTAGTCGATCGATTAATTCAAGCAGGAGCTAATCCAAACGAGAAAAGGAATGGCGAATGGACTCCACTGCACAATGCTGCACGGAATGGCCATAAGGAAATAGTCGATCGATTAATTCAAGCAGGAGCTAATCCAAACGACAAAAGTAAAAGAGGAGAGACTCCATTGCACGAAGCTGCACGGAATGGCCATAAGGAAGTAGTCGATCGATTAATTCAAGCAGGAGCTAATCCAAACGACAAAAGTAAAGGAGGAGAGACTCCATTGCACGAAGCTGCATGGAATGGCCATAAGGAAGTAGTCGATCGATTAATTCAAGCAGGAGCTAATCCAAACGACAAACAGAATAACGGAGGGACTCCACTGCACAATGCTGCAGAGAATAACCATAAGGAGGTAGTCGATCGATTAATTCAAGCAGGAGCTAATCCAAACGAGATAGAGGAGCACGGATGGATCCACTGCACGCTGCTGCATGGAATGGCCATAAGGAAGTAGTCGATCGATTAATTCAAGCAGGAGCTAATCCAAACAACAAACAGAATAGCGGATGGACTCCACTGCACTGGGCTGCAGAGAATAACCATAAGGAAGTAGTCGATCGATTAATTCAAGCAGGAGCTAATCCAAACGAGAAAGAGGAGCACGGATGGACTCCACTGCACAATGCTGCATGGAATGGCCATAATGAAGTAGTCGTTCGATTAATTCAAGCAGGATCTAATCCAAACGAGAAAATGAATCAAGGAGGGACTCCACTGCACTTTGCTGCACGATATTGCCATAAGGAAGCAGTCAATCGATTAATTCAAGCAGGAGCTAATACAAGCGAGAAAAACAACGACGGAGAGACTCCACTGCACTTCGCTGCACGATATTGCCATAAGGAAGCAGTCGATCGATTAATTCAAGCAGGAGCTAATCCAAACGACAAAGATAAAGACGGAGAGACTCCATTGCACGAAGCTGCATGGAATGGTCATAAGGAAGTAGTCGATGGATTAATTCAAGCAGGAGCTAATCCAAACGAGAAAAGCAATGAAGGAGGGACTCCACTGCACTGGGCTGCATTGGAAGGTCATAAGGAAGTAGTGAAGGCTCTTCTGCGAAGAGGCGCAAGTACCACAGTCCAGAACAGTCACGGTAAAACACCCAGAGACTTGGTGCTGCAAGAAAACCACCGTGAAATCGCTGAGATCCTGGCTGCCAATAAAGTTTAATAACTTTCTTCACTAATGTAAAACCGAGTGTGCCATTCTCCTCTTAAGTGAAACAAAGCTTCTAGAAAAGCCTTGGATTCAAGATGTTCATCAGTTTCTAAAATTACTTCAGTTATACCATGTATTCAATTTAATTCGGCGCTTTTATCCTCTACTGCTTTAACACTTAGTTTTGCTTCAACTGATGCAGCTATTTAAAGTAATTAATTAAAATTTGAATGAATATTTGAATTTTATTTAGCGATTTTCCAAAACTGCCTCGCTTATGGCCGCTTACTCGGAATTCACCTATTCAAAATAATACGCAATTATCAAAATAAGTTAATTATATTGTGTGAAATAAATTCGATAATATAATTTCATTATATTAAAATATATATAAATATTCACAATTATATAATACGAATTAAAAGTTAAATAAAAGATATATTTTTTGGACTTTTGAATAAAAGCAATCTGGCAACGCCGCACGTTCTATTTTTCATTTTCTTTGAATAACAACAATAATAAAAATAATTGCTTTATTATAATAAATAAGTAATAATCTAGTAAAAATAATTAAAATAACTTAATTAAATATAATATGTCTTAATTTCGTCATGATATAATATTTCTCAAAAGTTAAAGATAAAGTATTTTTTCTGGATTTTGGAAACAAAGCAATCTGGCAACGCCGAACGTTCGATTTGTATTTCATTAAAGGCACTGGGCGAGCGAGGCGGAGACTTCAGTCGAGCGCCTTCCGCCGTAAGGGAAACATCTTCGCGCGTGGGTTAAGTTTCGTCGCGTGCAACTCGCAACACTCGTCCCCGCACCGCGCTACTTTCTCTTCACACGCTTTTTCAAACACTACCACCCGTTTTCAATCGCCTTTTACGCGATTTATGAACGATTCAAGTGCCTCTGAGTGAAGCTCTTGCCGAATTTTATGGATTTTCCGAGAAAAAAGATGCGATCGGCGTAACGAAAAAGTTGCGGGACTTTCTTCTCGTGTGGTGTTTGGTCCCAGTGTCAAGTGTTGGGTCTGTGTGGGAAAAGAAAGCTTGCGGTCCTTTTTTGCATCTTTTTTTTATTTATCCTCGAATATTTTCTCGAAGAAAACTTCTTCTTCAATTGAGACAGCCCGCAGATTTCGAGTTTAATTTGTTATTGGAAACAGAAAAAGGATAATTTGTGCGCCCAAATTTTGCCGTCGCCATTTTTCCCAAGTCCCAACATCTTGCGGAAAAAAGACGCGCCAAACTTTAACGTGCGAATTTAAATATTTAATTTAGCTTTAATTAAAGTTTATTGATATTAAATGAATGCTTATTGATATTTATTTAAGATTTCGAATTTTTTGTTGTAGATTCGAGTGTAGACGATTTTTGTAGCAATTTGAAACTTCATCTCTTGGCCCTTCCTCTTCTCGTTTCGCCATTTTGTCTTTTATTTTTCTTCTCCTTTTTACCATTTGCCGTCAATTGACATCAACTGACAAAACTTTAGCCTGGATTTGATCTAGTTTTTATCCAGTTTTAATCCGGTAGTAAAATTTTTCGAGTATCCAGCAGCGGAGTGATTGGAACAATGAAGAGTGGAAGTTAAATTTGTAACTCTTTTCCCTTCTTCTGTTGCTTATGTTACAATGTAATATTCTTCTTTTGCTGCTGTTGTATGCTGCTGTGTCTGGCATTTTGTGAAACGAGTAAAAACATGATCAAGGCACGCCATCGTGTCGTTTTCCAGTGCTATTTTCTTTTACACTGGAAACAAATACTTCAGTAATGTTTTTATGGACTTGGCAACTTTGATCCTGTTAACACTAATTGCACGCATTTTAAAATTCATTCCGTGCACTTCGAATAGACTGATTTAACGAAACAAATTAAAATGGAATTGAATACACAATCATTTTAATAATAACGTTAGCATGGCGTCATATTCCTTGTTTACAACTTATTAACAGAATCTTCCGCGATAGTCTTCCGAGTTTGTGCGCGCTCCTTCTTACTAGCGAAAGTTACTCGACCTCTGCTGGACGATTTTCTGGGCGCGGCGTGATGGGCACCCCAAATTTTTTCCTGTTCTGTACAGCGTAAGTAAGTTCTTGGTGAATAGAGCAATTTATACTGCATACAGAACTGATACTTTTAATTAAGGCTAGCACGCGCGAGCGCTTTCCCGCGTGCGAACGCTGATATTTTCCGTTAGTTCTCGAAAGTGTACTGAATGAAACACTGTGCCTGGCTTACGTAACCTGCAGTGTAGGAAAGACGGAATAAGAAATAGTTTAATGATACATTTGGAACAAACTGTAGTGGGTTTTCGTCGTTTTTCTCGAGAATCTGCGGCTTCAGTGGAACGTTCCCCGAGCATTTGCGTGGTCAGGTTCCTTTAACGTTCTTCCTTTGTAATGTGTCATTACTATAAACAGCATTCAGACTTTAATCTGCCCCTTTCAGGTTTACCCTGTACCAAGTTTTACTCTAAATTTAATTTCCTGAAAACAGCAGGCCAAAACGGGCTCTTATACACGGGCATTCGCGCTAGAAGTGATCATCTACTACGGGCAAGTCGAGGCTGAAGCGTCTGGGTAATGGGTTTTGCAATTTTTTACTGAAACGCCGAGTTGTACATCAGTAGGTTTCATACTGAAAAATAGTATAAATCATACGCATTCAGAATCTGGGTCCCGTACACGTAAAATGCAATACACTGTTTAAGTATTTGCGAAAGAAAGTTTTAGATTTAATTATTTAATAGCACCAAAAAAACTGAAATAAAAACTAATACACGATAAGTTCAGTGCAAAACCGTTTTATTCCACGAGTAGGGAATTTTCCCTATCGTCAAGTTGGTTGGCGCCCAGCTCGGTCGTTGACCAATAAGAGCTCGTCTCTTTCGCATGTCGCATTCGAATCCGCCACGTTTTCTCGCGTGGTTCTGCGAAGTTGTCCTCGTTCCAGTGCGACTGGAACATAGTATAGAGAAATAGACAGTAGTGAAACTTGCAGGATTAAATGGTTTCTTAACCGACGCCAACTCTACCTCACTTCCGGAAGCTTTTGCACATCAAGCTGTCATCGCGGACCCTAGAAACCTTAAACATTTCTTTAAAATGAGATAATTTACAGAATGATTTGAAGCTTTTCCTGGCTATTTACAGTCATACTATAAATTTGTTGAAGTAAAAACCACACGCCTCATTTGATGCATTGCTAAGATATTCATGAATTAGTTGAAAAGTTTGCACGAGCACAAGTCCGAAGAAATTTGATATTATGAAATGATTTTTACACCAAAAGCTAGAGAATTTTCTAAGCCACCAGCCAGTTTAATGGTCTCATTTATTTCCTTCGTTCAGAATTACTCCGGAACGCGCTCGCGCATGTCGCCGTGCTACGAATAGAGGACATCACACTAAGTTTCGCGTCGCGCACGTTCTATCTACTGTTGCTCTTGCTGAATGTAAATTGTCCAAGAAAATAATGCACGGCATGAATCATTGTATTATTCGATACAGAAATATTAAATAATCTTACTAATTTGCCCCTTCAAATATTTGATGCAACTAAATCTGTCCAACAGTATGGAAATTGAGGTTCTTTTTTTTGATAGAGCGTTGCACACACACTCTCACAGGACGTTAAAATGGTCACGTTTCTGAACGTGATCCGCCATCTTCTTCTTTTCTTCTTTGGCCTTCGCAACTGGGATATATTAGTTAACAATATTATGAAATATTCATGTATTGAATAATACAGCGATTCATGCCGTGTATTGTTTTCTTGGACAATTTAAATTCAGCAAGAGCAACAGTAGATAGAACGTGCGCGACGCGAAACTTAGTGTGATGTCCTCTGTTCGTAGCACGTCGACATGCGCGAGAGCGTTCCGGAGTAATTCTGAACGAAGGAAATAAATGAGAGCATTAAACTGGATATTGGCTGGTAGCTTAGACAATTTTCTAGCTTTTGGTGCAAAAATCGTTTCATAATATCAAATTTCTTCGGACTTGTGTTCGTGCAAAGTTTTCAACTAATTCATGAATATCGTAACAACGCATCCGATGAGGCGTAAAATTTTTTCTAGAAAGTAATTTTCACACGGCGGAGGGTGGTCAGAAAAAATGTCGAGTAGCTCTGTCAGTTACTCGATTTTATGTAAATTTTCAAAGTTTATGCAGTTCGCGATCAGAGCTCGGTGTGCAAAAGCTCCAGGAAATGAGGTATAGATGGCGTTCTTTAGCTTGGTCAATTTTTTAACGTGGGGTTATAAGAACAATCACTACTGTCTATTTTTCTATACTGTGGACCAGAACTGGAGGAAACCATAATTGGTAGATTTACTTTACATCTGCAAATGTTGCACTTAATTCTTGGACAAGGTTCGTGTATAATTCTGTCATTCGTTAATTTTTTGAGTAAGTATAAAATACTGTTGAAAATTTTTCAGAAGTTGGCTGCCTAACCATGCGGCAGGTCTGATGTACTGAAGATCGTCATGCCAGGACCAGCCAAGACGATTAACCACATTTTTGCCAAGCCAACTGGAAGCTCATCTCTTTGGTATCTGTAAAAGAGGGCAACATATTGGGACAAGATCAGTAAAGATGCATCAGTTAACGGTACTCGTTAACTTTACTTTGCATCATTCAAGTGATACAGAGATTCAGAAACTAGTGTTGTATGATTTTCTAATGGTTCTTTTCATTTGTTGTAGACTATTACATGAATATTATTTATGACTCAGTCTTGAGAACTACAATCCAACTGAGCAACGAAGATCAGGAATGAGCTGCAGGCCAGGTAGATCGGTCGGAGACTGTGAGGTTTGCCGCAGTTGGCCCTCTGAGTCGATGAAATTGCAGTGAACAGAAACGGGACCAAAGCTGGCAAATTTTTATGCTGTGACGTAAATCAATTGCTTCATGTTTGGGAAATCCCTTAGGGTAAGTAAAGTACAGTAAAGTATTTTTTCTATTTAGTGTACAAGTCAGATTGCATATGTAGTTAAATTTGCTCAATATTCCAATTTTACATTTTCAGTACCGTTCCCGAGTGAAATTTAGTGGTCATGTACTTCAGTAGTTAGTTAATTTTTTTTCTGGAAAAATAGTCATTATACTACATTCTGTTAAGAGTAAATGCAATAACTACCGTTGTTTGGCTATTGTTTGAATATTGCGCAGCAAAATGTGATCTAGGGATGACAAAAGATTTTGTCATTACTGTCAGAATTCAAGATTTCTTCGATTGATTGATTTACAACTTCATATTGCGATTGCGTTGCTGTTATCCATCGTGTTGCTGTAGACACTTCGGAATTTACTATTACTTGTATTGGTGTATATATATATATATTTTTTTTTACTGACGTGATCTAAAACTTAGATGTTGTCGTTTATACTTTGATCAGCGTTAAACGAATCTTTTGTCTACTGTTTATATATATTCTAACTCTTGCGTGTTTGTACAATTAAACCAGTTGCCCTACTGAAATCATCATAGCTCTAAATATTTATCAGTAGACCTGTTCAGTGGTAGAATAATTCTGACAATGACAAATCTCAGTAGCCGATTTTCCAATTTATTTGAGGAACATAACTTTTACAATTTTCAGAAATGAAGTTATAGCAGAAAATTTTAACCTTTGACGAGATACATGAGGGAAACAGAAAATTGACAGACTTTGTTTTACTGAATTAACTGGATCAATGTCCGACTGACTTAACCGAGAGGAACAACAGGTTGACTGCGAGATTTTAACTGAACGACGACTGACTTATTTCTGTCCGATTGACCCTTGAGACTCTCGACTGACTCTGGCATCCTGAACCTGCTCGGCCCGAGCAAGGCTTTTTAGGTCCTCGGTTGACTCTTGATCCTCTTGCATTTGCATACAAAGAGTTCTGATCAGAAGTCAACCTCGGGCCCCTAATGATAGACTCCCGCAATAACAAAATTAAATCTCAAAGTGATCAAATTAACTTAAAACTTCCGGCATTGTCCGGAACAAGACCCAACTGTCTAATGAAAACTGTTCTTTATTTTCCTAAACAGGGAATACCACAATGACGAGACTTACGGTGTGACTTCAAACGGACAAGATTTTAAAAGTTTAGCTTGAGAAGACTTAGCAAGCCAGATACAACCCACGCAACTCAAAAGGCTCTTTCGTCATACTTCTAGGGAAAAACTATCGCAAAGAATTTTGAACAACCAGAAAATTGTTTCGACAGCAAGTTCGTGCGGGTCGAGAAACCGTTCTGCACTTCCCTCGACCTGGTCCCTCAGCTTACTTTTATCTAGCTGTTATTTTGAATTTGTTATTTCACCCGCTCTTTTTTTGTTAAGTTGTAACTCCCACCTTGAAAATCAATTTGATGTCTACTTTTTTTATAGATGATCTAATTGCCCTTCAATACAATCTGAGAAATTGGTCGAAATTGCAAGTATTATTCATCTCCTAGTTACCTCTAAATCCTATAGTTTTGTTATATACAAACGAGAAGCTGACTTCCAGCATGTCAACAGTCATCTAGGCAAATGCGCACTGACCGTCAGGATGTCAATGGTCGCCTGACGTTCAGTCCGGCTGAAGTTGGCCGACATTAGCCCTACCTGAACTCCGACGGCTGCGACCCTGCTTCGAATCGGCTGACGACGGGCCAGGAAATCCATACGGTGGCAGATTTGGGTTTGGGTTTGGGCGATTCTCCCACTTGCAGTTTCTGTCATCTGAAGTAAAGAACACAATGTAGCTATGGCATAACATCAAATAGAGGTATAGCTGCAATTTAGGGTAGTAGTACTAACCTGAGTGCTGAACATTCGTTGAAAGACTTCGCTCTGAGCGATCAACGCGTCTTTAAGAGCAAAAAAAAGTACACTCTTCGACGGTAATGGTGATGTCTGGTGTGACGCCCGATCGCAGAATCTTCAAATTAGTCCTTAGAGTATGGTCGTCTATAAAGCAAGAAAATCTTCAGCAAGAGCAGTAGCGCTGACCGATGCCTCTACGGTGAAATCGCTGCAGTCGATGGCTTTTACAATCACGAACTTTAGGGTACCCCAACCAGAATCCGAATCTCTGGGAAACGCGTGTGTAAAATCGCCGTTGACCATCTTGTGCCTACTAGCTGAAGAGGTGTCGTGATCGAATAGGCTAAAGGTGCATTTGAAGAGAAGCTCACACTCTCCCGACTTCTCCGGCTGCAAATAAATGTTCAGATACTCCTGGCTCTCGCCCTCCTTGCACAGATTAAGGAACCACCAGCTGTGGCACAAATAGAAAGACGGTGACTTGACGAATGTGTGGTTTGAGTTGAGGTATTTCTCCTTGAACTGAGGTATACTTCAGACAACCTTTGTTGCAGACGTTGTTGGAGTTGACGAAAGGCTACCAACCTCCATGTCTTTCCTAAAATTTACAATTTATTACGGTTCATCGACTTTCTGATTATAACCAAATGAACTGGTATTTGATTTACGTTTAATGGTTCAGCTTGATGTTTCGACAATTAAAATGTAGACCTACTTTTGTTAGATGTTTCCTGCTCATTTTGACTTGTACGACTAACGTCAATCGCGTACTAGTTGCAAAATTATATTTTATGTTAAGGAAATTTTACCCAAGAGCAAAATCTGTAGGATTGAGGTTAGAAAGTAAAAAGGGTTTTCAAATTCTCGTTAATATTCCAGTCTTTCACTTACTAGCTTTTGATTAGCAAGAACTTGTTAAGTAAAGTCTAACCTTATGAACTGTGATAAAGCAAGAGAGAAACTATTTCGAGAAAACAAGCGAATCCCAATACAACTGCATGTTGCGAGCACGGTATAAGAACTAGCATACTGAGGTTGCTAACCAATGAATTCAGAGGAAAAGTGATAAAACGCAATAAAATGTGAGCAATCGGCTAATTCCTCATATTTAGCAAACTTTTGCTGTCGTTAAAATTTTTTCCGCATTTTTTCCAGGAAAGTCTTCAATTCCTGTCAGGTGAGATTTCCTTGTTTCGTGGATTGTAAGTTATTTATTTTAATATTCTTCTACTTAGATCTAAGTCTTGTGCAGCAATCGGACTCGAACGCAAAGCACAACTTCTTCGAAGCCGTCAAAAATGGAGATGAACGTTTTGTTCGCGCGTGGATTCGACTTGGGTTTGACGTAAACGCTAGAGACTCGCAGGATTATAGAACTGCTTTACTTAAAGCTGCTAGATCCGGCCATACATCAATAGTCGAAGACCTCCTAAATCCGCTAGCCAAGTTAAACGAAAAAGATACCAGTGGATGGACATTACTTTATTGGGCGGCGGAGAAAGGTCAAACTGAAATAAAGAATCGACTTATTGAAGCAGGAGTCCATGTAAACGGCAAAGATGAAGGCGGAGAGACTCCATTGTACTTGGCTGCATAAAATGGCCACAAGGAAATAGTAGATCGTTTGATTGCAGCAGGAGCTGGCCTTAAAGAAAAAAATTGGAGATGGATGGTCTCTACTGCATTCAGCTACAAGCACGGGACATGAGGGTAATATTAGACGGACTACTCCAAGCAGGTGCTAATCCAAACGATAAAACTCCGTCCAAATGGGCTCCACTGCACTTTGCTTCATATTATGGCCACACGAAGGTGATGGATCGATTACTTCAAGCGGAAGCTAATCCAAACGAGAAAACTAACGAGGGAAATTCCGCTGCATTTTGTTGCAACTGATGGGGATATAGAAGCAATTGAGTGGTTATTCGAAGCAGGAGCCAATCCCAACGAGACAGACTATGGTGGCAGGACGCCTCTGCAATCGGCTGCAAGATATCGCAACAAGGAAATAGTAGATCGCCTAACTCAAGCGTCGAAACAAAGATCGATTCCATTGAACTAGGATGATCCTGAAGACTATTGGTAGTGAATAAGACAACCCGAGAAAATCATTTTACGCAAATACGGGCAACTCCGTTGAAGACGTATCAAAATTGGAGAGACTCTTTCTGCTAGCAGTGCTTAATAACTCTCACCAACCAAGATGTTCACTACATTCTATGGTTACTTTTATTAAGTTGTATGGTCGATTCTCTCTATGACCTTTGTTGACCTTTTTTCCCTTGCTCGTTTGTTGCTTGAGAAAATCTGACGTTTTTTTCCACTGCCGCTTCCTCAGGAAGTGTACCACGGTTCCTTCTTAAGAATCATACTGGAGGAAAACAAACCAGGAGTCTTGCAACAATCTTACGAGAATCTTTGAAGAATCTTAGAACTGAATGATATGTTTATTTGGCGCCATCATAAATTGAAACCTGTTCCAGTTCGAGAGATAAGCTCGGAAATTTTTAGGATGCAATCAACTTCTCACATCAGATGAACGACAAATGAGATCGGAAACTCTATGAAAGAGTTCCGCGAGGGTTTTTTGCATTTCACGATAACATGAGATAACACCGAGATTTTGAACGATGAAGTGAAGATGAAAGGATAACATTGTTAGAGTGCATGAAGAGTTTTCCTTGTGAAGTGTCAAGTCGAAACTGTGATTCCTTGAAATGGAACACTGATAACTGGCATCAATCAATCCTTTCAACGTCTGGGTTCAAAAGTTGCGACATTTGCTAGCACTTGTGCAATTCTGTTTACATTCAACTCTGGAACTTAAGAGGATCACATAAACAAGAGTAATCAGATTTGACTGATAACTACAACGGTTACCAGTTACACCAGGCGTTGTACTCAACCAAAGGCCCGTGTATAAAATTCACGCCAAAAGTCAACGGACGACATGCACTCGTCAGATTCGTTGGCCTGCAAACGTCGTTCGTCTGATCTTCCACGCTGAACCTGGTAGGAGAGTCTTTCAGTTTCCCGTACAGCGCTATCTGATTTAGATTTTTAAATGCTACAAAAATATTCTTTCTAGCACATTTAATGTTACCAATTATTCGTAGACAGTTTTACCTGTTGGGAGTTATTGTTATTCTATTATATTTGTCCTTATTACCAAAGAATCGTAATGAAAAATAGCATCATCACTGTCTGGTCTACTGTTGATTAAGTTTTTTAGTTGATAGTCAATAGAACGTTAGCTAAAGTAACACAGTAATGCCTGCAGAAAACTTAAAGCGAGTCAAGCGCGGAACACCCTAAGTTCTAAATCGATTTCTTGGGGTTTGGTAGGGGCTATTTTGTTTGCAGTTCTGTCTCTTGGATCCAGCGCCTGAAGCAAAATTTCAGAGGAAATCCAAAGCAGGGAAATGAGAACCCTAGCCCGTTTACTTTGCTTCTTAGGCTGTATTGGCCTATCGTTCTCCACCACCAGCCAGACAGAAGACTCGTGGGCCAAACTCGAAATATCGCCACGCGCCATAGCCTCGATGCCGTTTCTAAGTTACCGCATCGATATATACGAAAGCTCAGGAGGATTGACAAACGCTGATGCGAAAGATAGAAAATATTACTACGCTCCTATTTCTCTACTAGATCCTCAAAGCGCAGTCAGTGGATTAAACAATGCCACCGGCGAGGCCGAGATGCGTTTCCGAATTCATCTCTGGACCGAGTCGGTAGAAAAAGAGATCTTCAACTATTTGACCAAAGTGGTTGGCGTTGAGACCTCTATCCATCAAGTCCGTGTGATACCCTTTGAAAAGGTAATTCTTGTATCTACGCAGCAAACCGTCAATTACCGAGTTCATAAAGAATGGATCCCGTACAAGTCGGGTCAGTATCTCGGGTTCCGGATCATTTGCGACAGTATAGATTTTTGCACCCATTTGACTGAACAGATGCGTTTCAATCCGGAGCAGTTCGCGCACTTCAAACTGCAGTTCACTTTGGACTCTCAGCGCTCTAAACGCCGGGAGACGGTCATCAGAATCGAGAACATCGTATCGGGATCCATGTTCTCGGAGCTCGACGAAAAATTTCCCAACAGCAAAGAAGTTTACTTAACTGCAGTTGATACCAAGCGTCTCCTCTCTGAGACCGTTAGAAACGTCCTTGCCGAGACATTCAGTGATGATGAAATCTTTCAACAGAGCGCCGAGTCAGTCATCTACAAGAGTCTGGAGAGGCTTATCGTCTCTGGCAAGACTGAGATTGGCGAACAGAGCAAAACCATGTGGGACTTGGTATTTTGGGACCAAGACAATTATCGTCCCGATCGTTCGAGTAAAGAGATTTCTGAAGTTTATCGCAATTCAGTGAGCGACGCACAGCAGAGGATGGCGGAAACATTTTCCAAAAACAACAAGTTTTCCCACGACATCAACGTCACCTTCGCGGGATACGGCTTTAATACTGGATTCACAACGGAAAATGCCAATTGCAACAGTAAAGAGAAAGAAGACTTTCTCAAGCTAATGAAAGAGAGTAAGGATCACGTTCAGTGGGAAGGACAAAAGTTTGTTCCCAAACCCATGCAGTTATCGAGAGTCAACCTGGCACAAATTCGCAACGCTCAGAACTTTCGGGATATTAGAACGCAGGTCTCCTATTCGCAGTCGGTCTTGTCGACAACTATCGAAACGCCTATTCCTTCCAGTTCACAGTCTCTTGAACTCTTTTTGACCGAATCCAAACGCAGTGGTACGTAGTCCTTTGTTTGCAATATTCGTTCTGGCTGGTATTTAGTATCATTTATATTTAGACACCGCTGCTCAACTTCTCCAAAAGATGGCCGATCTGGAGAACAGTAAGTACCCTGATAAGCAAATGCTTCATTCCAATTACTTTGATATGTTCAACACTTTTAACCAACATAAATTGTTCGTTTTACTAGGAACACTTCAAGCCCAGAATTCAGTAGCATACTTATTACTGACTTTTCAGGTAACAGTACGACAACGTTGTAGAAGAAGTCTTCGATTCTGTTCCCTAACATTATAAGACCTTTATAAGGAACAGTTTTTTTTTCTTTTTTGCTTCTATGTACAGGACCGCAGTGATGAAATCGCATCCTTGAAATCAAACTTTTCTTCCGAGCTGAATAGCCTGAGAACTTCAGTGAAGGTGACTTACAAGTGAATTTAGTCTTACTGATACTCAAAGTTTTTATTTCACGTTTGTGTAGGACCTCAGCGATGAAAACGCTTCGCTGAAATCAAATTTTTCTTCCGAGTTGAATAATCTGAGCACTTCAGTGAAGGTAACTTACAAGTGAATTTAGTCTTACTGATACAGTTTTTGTTTCACGTTTGTGTAGGACCTCAGCGATGAAAACGCTTCGCTGAAGTCAAACTTTTCTTCGGAGCTGAATAATCTCAGCACTTCAGTGAAGGTAACTTACAAGTGAACTCAGTCTTACTGATACTTACAGTTTTTGTTTCACCTTTGTGTAGGACCTCAGCGATGAAAACGCTTCGCTGAAATCAAATTTTTCTTCCGAGTTAAATAATCTGAGCACTTCAGTGAAGGTAACTTACAAGTGAATTTAGTCTTACTGATACTTACAGTTTTTGTTTCACCTTTGTGTAGGACCTCCTCAGAGACGAAACCGCTTCGCTGAAATCAAACTTTTCTCCCGAGCTGAAAAGCCTGAGCACTTCAGTAAAGGTAACTTACAAGTGAGCTCAGTCCTACTGATACAGTTTTGTTTCACCTTTGTGTAGGACCTCACAGATGAAAACATTTCGCTGAAATCAAACTTTTCTTCCGAGCTGAATGGCCTGAGCACTTCAGTGAAGGTAACTTACAAGTGAACTCAGTCCTACTGATACAGTTTTTGTTCCACCTTTGTGTAGGACCTCAGAGATGAAAACACTTCGCTGAAATCAAACTTTTCGTCCGAGTTGAATAACCTGAGCACTTCAGTGAAGGTAACTTGCAAGTGAACTTAGTCTTACTGATTCCAAAAACTAGAAAGACTACGAACGAGGTTAAGCCATTGAAACCATGCGCGTGGAACCGCACCGCAGCGCTGCAGTGCATCTATGCTGCATAGTTTGCATAACCCATAGGGGCTAGGGCACTGGAAAAAAAATAATTATAATTCGTAGTAACCTATAAGATACCGGAAATCTACAAAAAAGTAATTGAATGGGCCCCATCAGTATAAAATATACTTAAATCGATTCAAGAGCCGTATCTAGCTTATTTTGAAAACCTACTAGAATGAAAACTAACTCCTCTACAACGGACAGACGAATCTTAAAATTTTACATCGAAGTCTCTGTGAAATAATTTTGAACAATTACATCAAATAAATAGACATTTCTGCGTTAAAAAATTTCAATACTTGTTGCACATGACTTAGCAGCAATGTCCGTTATAGAGGGGTCAACGTGTCGCATATGCCCTATACGTGCGGTGCAAGGTATAGTGGCAAAACTATATACCACATGCAAGGCATACCCCCACATAATGTGCACATGAGTATCTTAATACGTGCGAGTCAAGAATGGAAATTTCGAATTTGATATTGTAGTAATAGTTTTCCTACTTGTAGGAAAATGAAATAAAGATTAAAAAACGGAACTTGCGTAGGCTATTATGCATCTCTATGAGTTCACAGTAAGTCAAGTAAGCAGGGAATAGAAAATCCTTCAGGGGGCGGAATTTCAAAAACGCTTGGATCTTGGCGAAACCGTGGCGTAACGTCATCAACTCGGTTCTGTCCACGGCTGCCATACGGATCGCCTAATTTTGTTGAATTTCTATTCATTTTTACTGCTTTTTTTTCGAACTTGGTCTGATATTTTTGCTATATGAATATCTTATAATTGGTTTGTCGTAGGTTATTTATAATTACAGAATTATAATTAGCGATGAAAACAATTAACGAAAATGAAGGTAAAAAATGAAATCATTACAAACTGTTCTAGGTAACCCAAATAATAATAGAATTAATAACAATAATAATTACAATCATAATGATTAACAACTTCTTTAAAACAAAAATATAATAATAATTAACAATTATTATAATCATTCTTAAGCAGTAATGGTTATTATTAATAATATTATTAATTATTTATTGTATTATAAACTATAATATTATGTAATATTATGGTTCGTTATGAACTATTACATATTATATTAATTGTTCTTTTTATCAATTACAGCATAAATAATTCACCTAAATAAGACTAATACAATAACTTCTCTACTATGAAAACTGTTGTATGTAAATAAGGATTTGAGGGCTATAATCCCGATGTGGATTGAAGCCAACAATACACCCTTCAGTTATATTTATTATTAATAACTAATAACAATAAATAATAATAATTATTATTATTACTTTATTGTTAGGATTAATAATTTTACAATAGCAATTTCTGAAATCGTACGTTATTAAACGCCACAGCCATTGTGTTTCCAAACGCGCGCCTCTCTATAGCGGACACAGTCAGAAAACCGACTTTAAAAAATAATTGAACCTTCTTCATATCGAAATGTTCCCTAAATTATTTGATGTTCTTTAATCGCATTCTCAAGCGAGACTTCTTTACACACATTTTATTCATTCGTCCGTAGTAGAGGAGTTGGCCATTAGTGGGCTCAGTACGTCCGCGTCCGGCTAGCCAGTCACGTTCCGTTCTGAGGGCACGTGACATTGACTTAACCTAAAAACCATATTTTAAAAATGCTTCCGGTCCCCAAATAATGTTCCAAATTGCATTTTCGGATCTCTGACATCGAAAGCTATGGTTTTCAAAAATAAGAAAAAAATCATGCAATTTCCCCATTGAAAGAGAAACTCAGACTGAATGTGGTTTATTATGTGTGTTATATGACACTTTTAAATGCAGTTAACATCGGTTGTAACTATTGCACATCGAATGCTAAATGATACATGACAGCAGTAGCACACTTACTACTGAGTTTTCAGTTAACAGTACCACAGCTTTGTTTAAGAAGTCCTTATTTCTTTTCCCTAGAATTTGAGGTTCTTTATAAGAAACAGTCTTTTACTTCTTTTTATAGGACCTCAATGATCAAATCCCATCTCTGAAATCAAACTTTTCTTCCGACCTGAAGAACCTTAACACCGCAGTCAAGTTAACTTTCAAGTAAACTTAATCTTACTGATACATTTTCCTAATGTATCGTTGAAAATGAGATCTGTAAGAAGTTTTTAATCGGAATTTCTTAGGATTCACTAACCACTTTTCTTATTTTTTTTTTTTAAGGAAAACTTTCGGACGATTTTAGGTAAGATGTCTTCATTTATCAGACCTTTCAGTTACGTACTCTAGCATTGTCCAATTAAAAAAGATAGTACATATGTATGGTGAATATTAAGACATTACTGTTGTATCACGTGGTTAACGTGGTCTTTTAATATGGCTCGATTTATTTGTTTCGCATCAAACAGCCGTAAACAAGAAGGAGTTTTTCAAAGCTGCCGAGAAGGGAGACGAACATTTAGTTCGCGCCAGGATTCAACTTGGGCTGAGTCTGGATGAAAAAGACCCGGGCGACTATAATCGTACTGCTTTACATAAGGCTGCGAGTTCAGGGCACACACCAATAGTGGAAGATCTGCTAAAAGCCGGAGCTAATCCACACGACAAAGATACAAGCGGATGGACTCCACTGCACTGGGCTGCAAGGAATGGCCATAAGGAAGCAGTCGATCGATTAATTCAAGCAGGAGCTAATCCAAACGAGAAATCTAATTACGGAAATACTCCACTGCACTTAGCTGCATGGAATGGCCATAAGGAAGCAGTCGATCGATTAATTCAAGCAGGAGCTAATCCAAACGAGAAAGAGAATGACGGATGGACTCCACTGCACCGGGCTGCATATTGGGGCTATAAGGAAGTAGTGAAGGCTCTTCTGCAAGGAGGCGCAAGTACCACAGTCCAGAACAATAACGGTGAAACACCCAGAGACGTGGCGCTGGAAAACAATAAACAAGAAACTGCTCAAATTCTGGCTGCCCACAAAGTTTAACTTTCTTTACCAATGAAAAATCAAGATTGTCATTCTCTTATTAAACGAAACAAAGCTTCGAGTAAAGCGCTGGATCCAAGATGTTCATCAGCGTCTACAACTATTTCAGTTAAACCATATAATCAATTTAATTCGGGGCTTTTATCCTCTACTACTTTAACATTTAGTTTTGCTTCAACTGATGACACATTTCAATTGTTTTCATTCAATGCCAATACAAAATGCTAAAATGAATACTTTAAATATTCAAGTACACAGTTACAGAAATCAGATCTATTATCGGAACACCCAACATACATCATACTGAATTGTAATTACTCGGAAAGAAACCAGTACTATCTCAGAGTCTAAGTAATTCTGGGCGTCCTGGAAGCGTTTGGGATGATCGCTGGAGTCGAGGGGATGAAACGAGAGAGCGAGCAAGCGTCCCATTTCAAGGGATTTCCTTCAGAGGGGACAACGGTGGACGCAGAATGGAGACGAAAATGAAGGTTTGGCCAACTCATCATCGGTTTGACCTTTTTTCCGTTTCTCGTTTGTTACTGGAGAAAAACTGACGTTTTTTCGTCTGCTGCTTCCTCAGGAAGTATACGCCACGGTTCCTTCTTAATGACTATAACGGACGAGAATAGATCTTTCGGGACTTGCAAGAATCTTACAAGAATCTTGCAAGAATCTTTAAAAGGAATCGGTACATGAATCTCATATTCATGCCATGTTATCATCTGTTATCAACTATTCCTCTCCACTTATCTGCTTTTGTATTAGTTTCTTGTAGTTCAAAGCATTTTCGCCAATGTTTGAGAGTCTCCATAAGATTCTGAGATTCTTCCATGATTCCTAGATTCTTAAGTCCTTGCCCGAGTTACCCCCAGTTATCATCTTGCTATCAATCTGTTATCACCTGTTGTCAACTATTCCTCTCCGTTCATCTACTGTTCCGTTTCTTTGTAGTCAAAACATTTTTGCTAATATGTAAGATTCTTGGTAAGATTCTGGGATTCTTCCAAGATTCACAGATTCTTCGATCTCTACTTAACTTCTCGTCAAGTTATCATCGTGTTGTCAAACCGTTAACACCTGTTATCAGTCCGTTCTCTTGGTCTCCCTCACTGCTCTATCCGCTTTCTTCTGGTCTCTTCACTCGTGGTACCCAAGAATCTTCATTTTTAGCACGATTCTGGGATTCTTTTCATGATTCCCAGATTCTTCAGTCCCTGCTTGACTTCTTGCCAAGTTATCATCGTGTTATTAACTTGTTATCACCTGTTATCAGTCCATTCTCTTGGTCTCCCTCATTGCTCTATCCGCTTTCTTCTGGTCTCTCCACTCGAGAACTCGAGATATCAAAGAATCTTGCGTTCTCTCCATGATTCTTGGATTCTCTTCATGATTCCCAGATTCTTGGGTCCTTGCCTGAGGGTAATCGATGTTGTCTGTTAAGATTTTTGCTTGCGTCTAATGAGATGCGCGAGGATTTCTAAGGTGGGGTGGTCTGTGCTGTTGGATAATTAAAAATGGTCGGTGAGCGGCTCTTTACGCAATGGGGATTTTGCTTGAATTTTAGAAAAATTAATTTTTGGGGTTTTCTTGTAGAGTTTTGCATGCTGATTGAGAGAACCTATGGCAAATGATTTTCAAACGTCATTTAGTATTTTATTTTAGGGCCTAAAGTTAGACCAGAAATAAACGATTTGTGATTGGCTCGAGCGTGAGAGTCACTTCGTGACGTCACTTGCGGCGTCCATCTGAATTCCCCCATGCTGAACAGCCTTATCGCATGCTTTTCCCTCTCAGATAAGTGTTAATTTGCAAAATTTAGGTTTAATTATGTCTCATCATATCATACAATACAGAAAGGGCAACAACGAAGGAAAAAAACCGAAGGATAATAGTTCATTTATTATATTCGACCAACTGAGTATGACCATAGTGGTTAGGATTCCAGTTAGCCGTTATGGAATCACAGAAACCTTGTGAAGACGTTTTGCTTTGGGCCAGTTTGAAAGCTGAGTGAAATATATTTTAATTAGCTAATGCAAATTTACATCTAGTGAAACGTTAATGATGAGATATCCACTCAACACGATGGCCCGAGCTTTGTCGAAATTCTCGAGTATGTAGGACTTCGGAGAGGCATGTTCTAAAACAACGTCAAATTTTTTTGGCCTTGGTTCGCAGAAAATTTTAAAAAATGAACTGAAACACCAAGGTTTAATTTTTAGGATTGCACACCCCACTTAACGACTTGTCGACGAGCCACAGTAGCGGGTAAACCAACTGAGTCGGTGAACTAAACACAACTGATTCAAGATGCTTATTAAATAAAAAATATAATTGTCATTTAATCCGATATTCTAAAGACAAACTAAATAGAGCAATCATATGACACGATAACTCGGCCGTTGTACGTTCTGTGGTTTTCCCGCTAAGAGTGTCGATTACTGCAACGACACGAGGACAAGGCAAAGGGTTTCGGGAATCACTATAACTTATAGATAGAGCAAATTGAACATTTATTTGAGCTGATTTGCATTCAAGTTGTGAGGAATAATAATAAAAAAGCAGTATAATGGTAAAAAAATGATATTGTTTTACTTGCGACTTGTCTTTCAGCGATACTAGTGCGACCAGAGAGCGAACCTGCCTTTATCACTCCTTTCTTTGTAAAGTTATTTTAATACAACGATTAAATAAAAAAATGAGCCAGTGAAATTATAAATAGTATTTTGTATTGCACGGTCTGTAACAACACTGGTCTTACAAATATCCAGCTGTTTGTTGTCGGAAGTATCGACATCCTCGTTGGCCATTTTTTGATTATCCTGGTTATAACATTCAGCGGCATCTGAAGGATTTTCTCTGAACCAGTAACAGGTACTATTTGTTCTGAATAACTAAAACTGTAATTTCTGCTTTCACGGTATTATAACTAACGTTATAAAGTACCTTGCAACAAGTTGCTGGACTCGTATTGCGCGACTTGAACAACTGAGGCAGACGTAGAGCAGTCCTAGTTTTGATGTAACCCGTCGTTTGCTTAACACCTTGCAGTCAAACTAAACAGCAAAGAATTTCCATTGCCAAAGATAATAGATTGGTCCCATTCTGAATTTCATGCAACTTCGACAGTCATTCTCCTGCAGGAAAAAAAGTAAACAAATGGATAAAACACATTAACCGCAGGGACACACTTGTGAAGTGAGGGAATCGAAAGGAAAATTGAGCTAGGAACAAATATTACATTTTCTATCACGAAATTCTGTTCGGATCTGGGCAGCGAAAACGTCTCTGAGGAAGGCAAGGCACCAACGGTAATCCCGTCTTGCGGCTCTTACTAAGTTTTTTTTTTCGCTATAGAAACTCCAGTAGCAGTAACAAATATTATCCCAGGATTCCTGGACATTAGTATTACTCCTCGTGTGTTGTAAAACGCCACCGTAAATGAATATTTGTGAACACAGCTTCGTTGCGTTCATAAGAAGCCATGTTCAACGTTTGACATTCATGCCCCGACGCCATAAGTGATGTCACAGAAGGCGGAGCGAAGACCACCAATCACAAATCGTTTTATAGAAGTCTCACTTTGGCATCAAAAGTGAAATATTTCCGGCTCTTCAAAATTTTTTTTGAATATTCCTACTGTAATTATCAGGGTTAATTCTATGGGAATCAAAAATAAAATTTTTTCATGCAAAATGCCCATTTGTTATTTTGAAAAATATATTTCTTATTATCAGTTTATTTCCTATTTATTATACCTTGGCCTTATATATGAAAAAATCTATTGTTTTACAGTATACACTGATATTAATCACTATTTTAAACATATTTAGAAATTCTTATACATACTTATCGCATAAAGGAAAACGCATTAACGCTCTGAATAACATTTAGATATTTAACAAATGTATCAAGAGATACCTAAACCTGGGTATGACTTCTCGTAAAATACGCTATAAGATTAATAATGTTAAAATTATATATGCACATATACGCATACATAATTTGTAATTATTATGTTCGTTCATTATTAAAGAAACGTATTTATTCCATATATGGCCATAAACAGTCAAGGCAACAGGCTTGTGTTTCTTCATGTATCACACAGCGCACCCTATTGCGATAGTATCATGTTAATTTCATAACAAATTTAGAATAGCTTATTAAACTTGGATGCCCCTAAGTCTTTGCACATCTGACTTTTCTGAAAATTTCGCGAATCTCGTTATTGAGTAGCCGTCGAAGTAAGTTTGTTTGGTTAACAAATTCAGATGTCTTGTTCACTTTTACTTACGAAAAGTAATTTACTTGACTTAGAAGTGACGCCGCATTTATTCCCGCGACTCATACGGGAAGGGAGGGGAGTATGACCTTGCGAAAAATTCGCAACGTTGCACATTCTTAGATTTAACTATTTGACTCCTCTGGAAGGACGCCAAGAGAGTTCGAGATCATGGCCTCTGCCAATGCGATTTGCGATTCACGCTACATGAGACGCATGTGGTGTGTTGTAGGAAGTAAACAATATTACGGAATCGTCTACTACTATTAGGCGACAAAGTTTTTAATTGGCTCTTTTGATCACGTGACCGGTGACAACCAATCAGAGTTTGAGCCACCCAGGCGACGTTGCCACGCGCATTTTCAAACTTCAATAAATGTTGGGGCCAAACAGTAGAAAATTGAGATTGAAATACTATATATATTTGAAATCAGCGTAAAAAGTTTTAAAACATACGTTTTTCCAAGTTGTCTGCACTTGCCCTTTAAAAGGATACCTCAGGTGGGTTCACATTTCGCAGATAAGTAGGACCAAAGTAATCAGTGGACGTCGAAACTACAGACCCTGCCATACAGAAGCAACAGCTAGGCCTAAGGTTTCGTATGGAAGAATGCCTTGAACAATTTAGTCTTTTCCGCTATGGGGTGTGATCAAGAGAGTGGAGACTAACGGAGAATTTCAGGAACGTTTTGTAAATTTTATGCGATACTACGTTCACACTTGTGCACTTGTATTATTTTCAATTCGACAATATTTGTCCCTTCGTTGTGTGATTATTGCCAGCTGGCAATCTATTCTGGAAGAATGCCTGCAGTGTGAACAAGGTGCTATTTTATACCAAGTATTTACCTTATGGGCTTACAGTATTCCTCATTCGGTTGGTTCTTCACATTTTCGGCGTCTCATTGAAAGTAACTTCAAATCGTCGGTTATACAAATCATTCGATTCAAATCACGATTTAATTCAACGGTAGGTAAGTGATTTATGACTTGCGATTAAAATCGCTTCATCGAATGATTCGATGAAAACTACATAGAATTATACATAGGAAAAACTAACTAACTAACTTTATTAGGAAGCCATTGCTTACAAGATGAAATGGTTGAAAGGGCTGACATAGTGAGAAATCATGTAGTTTTGCCCCCCCTGTACCGTATGTTGACAGTGTTTAAGTGAACTCATCAACGTACTGAATTGAGCTGTAGTGGACATCAGCACGTTTAACCTTAGACTGAGACCACAGTACCAGTGCTTCCACTTTCGATTTTCCGCTTTCCCTTGAAGAGGGCACGGTTTCCCCTTTTTCCCCCTTTCCGTAGATATCAAATATTCTTTTCTCCTCCGTGTAGTACACTAAGCTATACTTTTGTTTTTTTCCCCTTATTTTTCCTTTTTGAGACCCAGTTTTTTTCATTTTAAACGAATTTCCCTGCGAAGTGGAAGAACTGCGCGGTACAGAAATAAATAGTACAACAAGCTTTCTCATCTCCCCCAGCTTAAAGCCGAGAGCTCAAAATGGACGCTCTGACGGAAGCACATGACACTACAATCTTCCTTGAAGTCGCTGACGTCACAAGACCAAGTATAGATTGATCATCACTTTTAAATTGAATACATTAGTTTCTGGATGATTTACTTATTCGTGATTATTTTGTAAGGTTAATTAAACGCAGTAAGTTTTCTGTAATTATTGACGTCTGAGACTTCAGGGAAGATACTAGTGCCATATAACTTCGTCAGAGCGCTTGTTTTCGTGCTCTCGGTTTACACATCCGGGGATAGGGAAGCTTGTTGTATTGTTTGTCTGTACTGTGCGTTTGACGCTTTTTCATCGTCGTCATACCGAAATAAGCAAAGATGTTGAGCATTTAGTTGAAAATAATGCTGAAAATTATAATCGTTATTCGTAATTATAAACAACACCGAATTCTTTAAATATTACCCAATAGCACTTTAATTACAAACTGAGCGTAAATTCTTTGTTTATATTCAAGGCATTTTAAAACATTTGACTGAATTCAAAAAAGTTTTCTTCGTCTGAAGAACTGCACGTTGAACTTTCGTTCTCCTTGGAGTAGCCGCTTTCATCGCTGACATTATCGATGCCCTCGCAAACGTTCCGATCCGTCATAAGTCGCAACTTTTCGCACAGAAAACCACACGAAGTTTCTTCGTCCAGGGAATTGCTCTCCAGCATTTCCGAAGAAGCTGAGTCGACCGTGATTAGCATTTGAAATTCTTGAATGTTCAGTTTATATTCAGGTTAAAGAATTACACTTTAATTAATTAATTTTCCAGAAGTAAGTTTGCCGACTTTGCAAAATAAACGCTAAAATCTTGAGCAAGATAATCGTTCACTAGTTGAGATTCCGATTCTTCATCGTGAAGAAAATCGTAGATTTTTTTCCCGTATTGGTCGCAATATTAGTATTACGCGCCTTCGTGTACTGAACTGAGATACTCGTGGTAAATTTATCCCAACACACATCACAACTGAATTTCTTTTCGCCCTGAGGGTTGACTAACATACTCGTCCAAGCTTTACTTGTCCTCAGCAAAGCAGTTTGACACTAACATACATGAATACGACGTTAATGTAATAATTACGGGAAATAAAAGGAACTCCTGTTACTGATAAACCAATCATTCGATTTATTAGAGCACTAAATATATTTGTTCCGCTTCTGAAAAGTGAACAACGCAAGAACACTTTGGAACCTATACATCCAGCCTTTCAAAGAACACACTGTCGCAATCAACACAAAAACAACGAATCCGCTGAAAAAATGTGCTGCTCGTGAGATGACTTCAAAATGACAGCCGTATCTCTTCAAGCTCTTCGGAATAAATACGGCTTCTGCAAACGCTAGAAAAACACAATTTAGTGTAAATCCACTTCATTTACCACTTAGTGGTTCATCAGACAAAATAATTCATATTTATTATGCTTGTTAACTAGCTGTCTACTAGTAGTTTTCTTTCGTTTCACTGTAAAAAGTAGAAAAACTGAAACTGATTAGTTAAACAAGTAAGAAATATGTCAAATAGGAATAACATCTTAATACTTCTAACAGGCAATACTGGCACTATCACAATAATTACTAGTGCTTACAAGGAATCGAGAACGATAACCGTATCCTACTTGTATACTTTGACATGCTTACTTCAACTTGAGGTGGTCTCAAGACGAGGTGATCATCAGCTAGGTCCTTTTTCTGAGCGAATTGCGTCTTCGTTCAGATGTCGCAGCTGATTCTTTCACGCCCTTATCATGGTGTCTGAGATGCGAAGCCAGATGGACTTCCTGAGCAAATTTCTTTCCGCATGTGTCGCACGCAAATTTCTTTTCCCCTTTATGAACAACCCTAGCATGAAAGTTCAGGCTATGTTTCGTCGCGAAGTTCTTCACGCAGACATTGCAACGAAACTCTTGCGAACCATCATGAAAGGACTTCAGATGCGTAGCAAGGAGGTATTTCTCGGCAAATTTCTTTCCGCAGAGGTCGTATTCAAATTTCTTTCCACCATAATGAACAGACATGCAAGTCTAGAATTTGTTTCGTAGCGAAGTTCTTCCCACAGATGTCACAATGAGCATCTTTTATTTCATCGTGAAAGACTTTCGGTGTCTCTCAAGGTGGGGTTTCGTTCCAAAGCCCTTCCCGCAAATGTCACGGCAGAAATTTCTCAGGCTTTCATGAACTAGGCGGACATGCCTTATTGAAACCTGAGCTTGAAACCTGTTTTCGTGGCCCCCTACTAGCGCCGTTGCGGAGGCCTCTGAAAGCTCGTCACCATTCATACGCAGTGCGCTAAGAAGTACCGTGGGGCTCATTTCATATTTCTAGTACAAAATATCCTTTGTTATAAAACAAACACGTCTTTAGACTTTCTTAAAAACAGAAATTAAGATAATTAATTTTAACCGAACTTCCAGTACTGTGATGGCACCACTATGTCCTAAAAATCATTCGTGTTAAGGCCTTTTTTTTACGTAGTTTTACCCCCTTGTAATATGAGTTAGTGTTCCGTGTACTTCACACGGTTCACGGGTTGCGAGCCCCAAACTTTAAGTTCGATTGAAACCCTGATTCAAATTCCGAGCAACGATTTGCATAACCTTGAACTTTTCCGATTTGGCCTGAATTCACCCAGGCCAGAGCAGTCCACCTAGGGTCGTCACTGAGGAAAGTTGTCCCTCCTTTGTTGTTATAAATTAATCATTCTTCGTTCGGTTCCCTTTTCTTGGTTACATTTGATTTCACTGTTAATTCTCTTTTAATACAAATATGTTCAGTTGGAATCTTTTGTAATCATTCGACACGAAATCGACAAGGCGAGCTTTCTGCCCTGAACAGTTAGTATTAATGATACTGTAGCATAACTTTCCACTAGTTACTATTCATTAACTAATTAACTGTCGTTACACTTGTTGATTACTAAAAAGTTCTTCGATTACATTTTACTTGTAAACAGTATTGTAACTCCAATATAATACATCATCAGTTTATAACTCCTTTATTTGCTTATGGTTATTTCATTCGTTTGCCCTGAATATATAAATTCGCCCTCTTCATGAGTATAGAGAGCAGATAGGAAATCCAGAATATACTTAAAACGATCCAGATGTAAAGAATCATAGCAAAATTTTCAACAAATTTTGATACATGGCGTTAGTAGAGGGGCCATGAGCCAAGTTGCACGAAAAACTCGGACGTTCCTGGCTTTGTGTTATATAGATGGCTGATTGGTGCGATGAAATCAAACCATTCGACCCTTTGACGGTGTTATCACATAAAACAAACTAAACACTTAAACAACTCACAATTCAAAGAGGAATTATCATTCAGCATTTTGATCAGATATTTTAATTGACAACACTATTCTGGAGAGGCGACTTTGCAATTTTAATGGGGTCCACTTCAGCTTTCGTCCCCTATATCTCCGCTAGATGGCATTTCCATGGATCGTACATTGGTACAGCCAGATGTAAGAGGCTTCTTCGCGCTTTCCCTTCTTGACTAATTATCAGGTACAATGTAATTCTCAATCGAATAAATTGGTGGAGTGCATACCAATAAAATAATATCACTTAGGGGAGGGGGTAGATTTTTTTTGCTTACGACAATACATTGTAAAATATATGTATTCCTTTACAGGAAGCATGATGGCGAACTAATACGTTTAAAAAACTTAATCAGTTGAATTCTGATTGTTATAATATTATGATTTTAGCTTCATATTTACAGGTGTATATGTTAATCAGAACTACACTGTGGTGGTGCTTGGGCTTGGTAAAAAAATAGCGCGACTTGAAACGCATGTATTTCAGAAATGGTCCATTTACACAAGAACGACTACACTCTCAAGATCACCAGATTTTTCTCTGTTTTCGTATGAGCACTGATTATGGAATGGACAAGTTACTTTCCAATGCGCAATTCTGAATCGAGACTTATAATGTCTGTCAGTGCTTCCACTTTCCGTTTTCCCTTAAAGAGGGGACGGTTTTCCCTTTTTTCCCTTCCCATCAAGTATTCTATCCTCTTTAATCTAGGATAACAAGCTACCAGGGCTGTTCGATATATCAATGTCAATATCAAGAATATTGATATATCAACCTTTTTCGGGCTTGATGTATCATATCATATCATATCAAGGTTATTTTCAAAAGAGCTTGATATATCATTATCAAATTAAATTAACCGCAAAGTTGATATATCATATCAGAATATCCCTTTTTAAAATATCAGTATTTGATATATCAACTTTTGATTTTTATAGTTCATAGTAAACTGGTCAACGTTGCCTGAAGATACAAAAGTTTGAGCGCGAAATCCCAATTCTCGCTTTCATTTCTGCAGAATTCTTCATGAACGTTGAAAGAAGAGAGAATATTCTATCTTTAGTAGGTTTAAGCGCCACGTCTGCTTCTATTACTTTTCGCCTTCCGTTCCTCCGATACCAGAATGTCTTTGAAATATTTTCCGAACCATGGATGACGAAGAAATCGTTTTATCTTTAGAGGATGATAAAGGTCAGAATTCTGTCTCCCAGAAAACCGGAGAAAGAAAGTAAAAAATTCGTTCTAAACTTTGGACTGTTTGGTCACTATTGACTGCAAACCTGTTAAGTGCAAGTTATGCAAGACGTCTATTAAAAGCACGAATATATCAAATACCTCAGCACATCTGAAGGTAATACATTACTGTTAATTTCTCTCAAAGAAAAAGCTATGTTTAAAAAACCTTATGGCTGTTTTGAATTGCAGACCTGTTCTTACGAGGTAGGTGAGACTGACCGTACTGGACTGATTCAGTTCAGTTGTAGTGGTGTTATGAGAAGACTGTTTGTTATCCAAGACACAGGTTGAAAACTCAATGTAAATTTAATATACTTTACCCACACATCCGCAAAGACAAATATCAATAGTGATATCGATATCAATATCAATAAAAATATCGATATTGATATCGATATTTGTTAACTGAGCTGATATATCATATCAATATCATATCAAAATAAAATGGGGTAGCTTGATATTATCAATATAAAAAAATCTCAAGATTAGGTACTGATATATCATATCAACAATATCGATAATGGGAAAAGTCGATATCGAACAGCCCTGCAAGCTACACATCTGTGTGTTTTCCCCCTTATTCTTCCTTTTTGAAACCCAGTATTCTCTTTTTAAGGGAATTTCCCTACTAGGTGGAAACACTAGTCTGGCTAGGAATTAAGAACACAGATTGTAGGATATAATCTATGGCAGCTCTATCTAGCGGAGGTTGACAAAACCAAAACTGAAGAGAACCCATCCTGAAGATTTCTAAAGAGCGATCTGAAATGTCACAAAACAATAGACCACCTTCTTTTATTGCACCAGCTTTCTTCGATCACATACATTAAATATACACAATGGAACAATTTTACAAAACCACACAAACATATCATAAATAATAAGTGACAAATATTATACCAAAATATTTTAATTGACAACACCGAAGTTTATGCATTCTATTCAAGAACAATTTAATTACAAATTGAGCGTAAATTCTTTGTTTATATTCAAGGCATTGGAAACACTTGACTTATTTACAATAAAGTTTTCTTCGTCTGAAGAACTGCACGTTGAACTTTCCTTCTCCTCAGAGTAGCCGCTTTCATCGCTGACGTTATCAGTGTCCTCGCAAACGTTTAATTCCGTCATAAGTCGCAACTTTTCGCACAGAAAACTGCAAGAAGTTTCTTCGTCCAGGGAATCGTTCTCCATCATTCCCGAAGAAGCAGAGTCGACTTCGATTTCCGTCCGAAATTCCTGAAATCCCAATTGACATTCAATTTCCGAAATTCAGACTTAAACTAAGTAATTTACCTGAAGAGAGTCTTCAGAATCGGTTGAAGAATCGCTGAAATCTTCGGCAATGTGATCGCTCACTGGTAGAGATTCCGATTCCTCGGATTCTCGGGAACAATCTTCTGCACTAACGACAATCTCGAGACTGCTGGGCTGAGACTAGGAAGCAAAAATTTAGTAATTAAATTGGTTCACACATAGATCTAGATTTTTACTTGATAGCGGAGTGCAAGCACTCGAAGCCAGTCCTGTTCCTCGATATCCTCCAGCTCGGGAGACTCCTTGATGGATCCAAGCTTTGGGGCTGATCTAGAACGTTCTACCGGTGGACGGTAGTTATCGACACCGGGAGCTAGGAGCAGCTTTCGCTTAGGGATCGACTCCCAGTAGTCGTTGTAAAGGCATGAAGATAAGCTCAGTCGGGCTGACTGCCGGAAGAGTTTCTCCTGGCGGAAGTTGTGAAGTGCCTCGCGCAGTCGCTGACCCAAGCGACTAGATAGCTGCTCGGCTTGACGGCTTGTGCTGCATAAAACAGCATGGCAACGCAGCTCTTGCTAAAAATATATGGAAAAATATAAATTTCTATGAAACTTCCATGAATTTGAATTTGAAAACCCTCGATTTTCGGCCTTCGTGTCGGTATATCCAGGTGAAGATCCTCGGGTAGGACAGCGGGGCAGCGTACCAGGTAACTCGGTGCGACCAGTACTCTGTTAAACCATGCTCAGAGGTGGTCGCCTAGATATATCAGTCGGATTGTTAGTCATTCAATCTTTCAGACACGAAGAAATTATTAAACCTTAGTTATTTCACTGAATTAAGATTTAAACAACTTTCTAAACCGATCGAGTACGAAGACATGGAAGGAAGTCGCTGTTAAAGCGAACATCCTTTAGCCAGCGACCCGCTTTCTAGAACAGCGTTAAGCCTACTTTATAATAAATCGATGCTTTAGAATTTAGACTCGTGTCATAATATGAAAGACAACCGCAGTTTTCTTAAACAGGGACCACAGGTTTGTTAAAAGGACTCAAGTTGTCTAAGTCAGAAACCTTAGTCTCCACTTACAGCGTAACGCACATTTTGATCTAAAAATCGAACCCTCTAATTTATCCATCGTCTACGTAAAAATAGAACCCCAACTATAGAAATAGGAGCCAACTATTAAACAGAAGATTCTTTGTCTCTATGAGTAGCTTAACAGCTAATCACTTTTCATTAAACTTTCTAAACTAGACCCAATGTATGTAAAATTCAGTTCCAGGTTTCAAAATCAGACCCATCTCTTCAAATATAGGACCCTAGTTTTATAAACAGGATTCTATTTTCTTAAACAGAACCTCAGTTTACTAATAGAACTCCTAACGTCTAGTTACAAGCCTAGTAACTCTTAATTGTACAGATGTATATGTTCGAACAGTCCGGAAATTCCGTTATTGTAATGTTGCTATTTACAATGACTGTATGTATTAAATTATATTAATAACTAACTAAGTATCGTTATGTAATGAATACCTGTAATCCGGAGCTGCAGACAGCCAGTCTCATGAAAACATTTGCTTTCTTGTTGTTGCAGTAGTTTTTCCATAAAGTAGCGAGGGGCTTCTCTAAGCAACCTTCACCTAAAAACGGTAATAAATTTTATAATCCACTGCTAATTCAAGTCTAGCTTCGTAAAAGTCATTCATAATACTGCTGGAACCTTAAATAATCATTCACGAAGGGGAAAATTACTAACACTATACAGCACTATATAGCTGCAGGTATAAACTAGTAAGTGCCGTACTAATTCTCATCCAAACTAATACTACTTACTTAATATTGTTACAATCTATTACTTAAATTATGATTATGTTAGAAATGTTATTTCACTAATAGTAGCTAGTTGCTGATTACTACAACTATTTCCACTAGTACTACAAGTGCTACTACAATACCACTACTACCACCACTAGCACTACAGGTATCATTACTACTGTTACAACGCACTAGCATCAAGCACTATAGAAAAACTACTTTCACTTCTATTACTACTACTGCTAATACTAATATTACTACTCCTTCTTTTATAACTACTACTACTACTACTGGTACTACCGACACAACAAGTAGCGAATAAATTACCAAGTAATAACAACAAGACGCTCTCCAGAATACCAATAACTATAATAGTATAAACAATACGAAGGTCATCCTGTTATCACTTTGTTATCACCGTGTTATCACTCTGTTATCACACTCGTCCGTATGTTTCACTCAAACTATTCGTCCTAATTACTATTTCTAACTATCGGCCTCATTTTCTAGATTTACTTCACTGTTAACTAACAGGTGCTATCCACGGTTTCGGCAGATTAAGACAGAACCCACTAAAAATTAAGGAAAATAGTAATTAGTTAGTAACCTAGTTCCCTAGTTGCCATGGTAACCGTGACGCCATCCACAATTCAATTAGTACAAAATTAATCGTAGTTAATATAATATATAATAATTATACATTATATTCAAATTAGTTTCACTTTTCGTCCGACTGAATTTTTCCTTGTTTCTTATTTTAAATCAATTACTGCAAGGTCACGAAGCCTTCAGTCATTCAAAAGTTCTAAAAATAGCTCATGATAACAGCTGATAACACTCTGATAACAGCTGATATCGTAAAACTTATTATTGTATGTTAATTTTATAATCCGGTTTGACCTAGTCTCCAAATGACTTTAATCTTATCACTCAATAGTACCGTAACAGAATAAAGTGATAACACCCCAGCAGAAAATTAAGGATGTCGGCTACATGCTGAAAGATACCCGTAACATATCCTGAATATCCTGAACCATGTCCGATCGTGAATGAGTAAAAAAAAATTGTTAAGAATTGTGCATCTTGATTATTGAGGGCAACATTAAGTATCCTGAAAAGCGTTTTTTCAGGACGCTGTAAAGTACCCTGAGCATGTATTATTCACGCATTCAAATGTCAGGGTCCTGAACATCCTGGAAGTGGGCCAATTTCAATGCACTCAGAGTCCTAATTGGCATCCTGAAAAATGTCCTTTTCAGGATATTTTCAGGGTCCTGAAACTATCCTTAATTTTCTGCTGGGACGTGATAACATACTGATAACACTGATAATACCTTTCGCCCATCCAGTGAGGACATTGCCTAAGTAGACGACTTTGAAGACAGGGTCCACATCGGTAATGTCGACAGAGAACCTTTTCTTCCTCCATCTGGTAAGCTTCTTTACTTTCTGGTACACCGACTCCATTCATCAGAACTTGCAAAAAAAAAATCTGCGAATTGTATTAAATTCCGGAAGAAAAATGTTTCACGGCCTCAGGGTCGGTTGGTGCCTTCAATCAATGGCCATTTTGTTTTATGGGTCACCCGGTTCCGGATCAGAGAGAGAAGGGGCCTGCGGTTTCTAACAGAAATCTGAAAAATCCCAATTAATTCCAGGTTTTGCTTGATTCCAGTGAACAGTTGGATCATTTGGCTACATCTTAATATGAGTTAATTCAAGGAATAACTTACAGGAAGTGGCCTGGAAATTAATCACGCGGAAACGGACGCTGGCATACACCAATAATTTCCTTGAACAAAAAAAAAATATTCTATAAAATTTCAAAGAAAAAAATGTAATGTATGTAGACGTCAAAGACGTTACGCATCGTTTCCTCTACTTATTATATATTATTATATATTATTTCTAAAATAGGAAAACACAAAAGAAATGTGGATGTTGGAAAGAAAGAAAGCATACAATACAAACAGTAAATATAGCCTATAACAAATAGAAAGCTTATTACGAATACGTTTAAATAAATGTATTACCTGAATTTGCTGTGGTAGTAGTATTACAATATTTGACTACCAACTATTCCAGAACAAACTTAGAAAGTTGGATCTAACTGATCTGAACGCAGCAGTTGTATAGATGTGCAGAGCAGAGAGGTGTGGACTGATTTAAAATGTCCCTTTTTTCTAATGTCGTTCAAGGTGCAGTAAATAATCGGCCAAGGTAAACGGGTTGAATTGGTTTGCGATAAAAAAAAAGTCTCAGCGCGCTTGGAGACGCTGCGACTGCTCACTGGCACGGCACGGGACAACCTGTTCCACTGCCAGACCACTTGATTCCCCGCATCCCGTACAAAGCGGTTTCACTGCGTCGGTGCGTATTTAGCGCCAACGCCATCTAGCGGTAAAACTTCACTATTTTTATTATCCGCCACCTAGCGGTGTACATATTTACTAATGTTTGATCTATTTATTCAGGATAATGATGTTTTCAGTTTTATATTTGTGGAATTGTTAACTAATTACATATGCCATAAATTGTATTACTATTCTTTTAGTTACCGTACTTTGATGTTTATACGTTTAATTATTTACTTAGTTTACATAATTATTACTTATTCATTACTTACTTTACACCATACAAAACTAAAATCACAAGAAATATGTATTACTATTACAGTTTATTCACTACTTAACTATTTATTAGATTATAATTAAGAACTACAGCAAAGTGTAACGCAGTACTTTAATAACTCAGTAATTCTTAATACTATAACAATCCACTTTGAAAACAATTTTTTGGAGTAGTTTCTTTATTCGGTCACAACTGTTAGATGGCAGTTTGATTCCCTGCTGTAATTTTACGAGTGAAATTCACACGGTTCTTACTATAACATAACTATATGAACCAAGCCAAAAACTAACTTAATTCGTAATAAATACTATATACTCTTCGCAGAAACTTCAAAGTATCGCACAATATGAACCGTTACTTTATCAACACATTATTTATGATTACTATAATGATCTAATTAAATCGTTCTACATCTCCTCCAACTATCGAACAAACAAAAAAATGATCTAAATTTAGTTGTGCACTTCTTTATAAAGAAAAGACCATTGTGTCCACGCAATGATGAACCGACACTAAAGCAGACGAATCGCTCTAAAAACCGTCAATTACAAAACCTTTCCAGAACAAAAGAACCGAAAGAAAAAACTGCTCAAAAAGAAAAGGGACAAAAAAAAATATTGAACCTGAAATCATTTGCGCCGAAATAACAGTTGAATCAATTGAGGTCAGTGTGACCAGGACATCCATCAGCCGACTGCTGGCCTTCACAGAGCCTCACATTCCGTCAAGTCACATGCGTCTCCTCTCTGCATTGTAGGTTACGTTGTACCGCGTGCTAATAAACACTAGGAAACTAGGCCTAGGTACTGGCCTAGATATGTCCCCCTGGCTTTTTCGGTTGTGTTTATTAGCCGACGTCATAACAGTTGTCTCGCCTATAAACCACCACCGCAGACCTCTTTCCTTTGGGGCCTAGCAAAATCCAAATGCTGAAGACCTAGTTTCTATCTAGGTTTATTGGATTACGACACAACCCGTCAACCGTCGTCATATTTTATTCATTTTAAATAACTTTTAAGTAATTACTACAACATACATACTACTTCAAGTGTTGTAGCATGTACTGCTACTATAGGTGTTATTAACAAACTAGGAAGTTGCTACTGTATTTTGTTGTTGCTGATTGTAACGTAACCACAACTACACTTTCAGCACAGCATATGAAGGTGTTGGATTGTTGTAGCTGATTATAGTATACTGCCAGTCAAGCAGAGAACGTTGCTGCAGTGCTGTTGTTGCTGACTGTTACTATATAGTAGAACAGTACACTTTCAGCTCAGCAGAGGAAGGTGGTGTCGTAGGAGATGTTGTAGCTGCAGCAGTCTGTACTCGGCTCAGGGGATCCGTGTCGTTGCATGGCGGCACACTTGAAACCGACTCTAGTCTTTAGAGTTTTAGTTAGTGGAAAGCTGTAGAAGTGATCGCAGCACAACATTCGGGCTGCAACCACTTCTCTCTACAAACCGAGATTGCACAGCTCCATTGTTCCAGTATTCCCGGTGATTACGACTATGCTGCTCCGAGTTCCAGTGTCCCTGCTGCTTTTGCTTCATTAGATTTACTCAGCAACTGAAGACCTCATACTCAAGACATCTTATGGAGTAAAAATTGGCACATTTTCATCAAAATCGTCCCCGCCATTTCGGATACAAATTGTCTTTTCTTCATATAACAGGACAGGTAAGCCTTGTTTTGTCTTTGCCTGGTGACCTGAATGCCGGAGTTGCACACTAACATCATTACGCGCTGTTTACCGTTACCTTTCCTCGTACTTCCTCTTTCTTTAAAAATCCATTACTCAACATTCTTACGACCATTCTCTACGGTAGTAACGACGATAATTAACTGTTTAACTAATATACTTAAAATCGTTCAGTGACAAAGCAGGAAGAAGCTCTTGTACGTCTTCTTGACCAAAGTTCCGTTGCATAACAATCGTGTTATACTTTCTGCTTGAAAAATGGATTCATTTTTATGATAACACTTGATAACACGTTGATAACAGTGATACCGACGATATGATGTAAGACGATTTCGTTTGATATTTTTAAATTTGTGCTTGGTCATTCCCAGTATCCCCCTGCTGCACACAAGGGGCTGACCCCATTTCCCGAAAGCTTCCAGCCACTTCCCCCAAAGGTGGTTGTCCCACAAAAGACGACTCTCGGCAACAGGAGATGCCAAGAACCGCGCAATCTTTGTCTGTCCACCTGATGTTTAGACTTTGGGGATAGTGAAATTAGTTGATTTGCTTGTTTGCTGTGATTAACAGCTTCGTTAAGTCATTACACACTAAGTTGAGCAGCTTTCTCTTCTCGGCCAGGTTTTTCCCTTTATCTTTGGCCCCGCAAGGAAAACGCGGATTTCACGGAAAAATCGCAAACTTCCGCAAACTTTGTGCAATATTTTTCTTTCGGTTGTCGTTTCTTTTGATCGGTATCGGAAGAATTGGCATCGAGGTATCTATTCAATGGAGGCTTGTGTATGTGGGCCACAAGCAAGCAGCCAGTTGTTTGGTTTCTTGTTTCAAACAAGCACTAACCCACTTTCGTCGATCCAAGTTGCATCCTATGATTACACCTACTATAATTAGCAACTTCTTCTCATTCTCTCAGTCATGCATTCAAGTCTCTGCCCGGGGCAACTCGTTTCTTACCAGTTCTTTTTGTTGTTGCTAAGTTTCGCTCAGAGTGAACGAGAAACAATCAAGTTTAGATCTTCTTCGATCAAACTGAACAGGTGAAGCTTATTGTTTGGAGAAGTCAGAAAGCAGTGGAATGAAGAGGGAATGATGAAGTGTAAGACGGAGATAGAAGTCACAAACTAGGGCGTCCCACTTTGAATCCGGGAATGGCTCTTTGGAAGAATCCTGGCTGAGGCAAATATTTACCAGACAAATATCCTGCTTCAACAGCCATTGCAGCAGCAGCAGCAGGTACTTTATGGAATTTTTATGAAGCAGTTTCACAAATGGTACATTTTCTAAACTGCCCGTCCATCTGTTGCGCCTCAGCACATACTACCGCATTGCGTGCATAGCGTCGACAACCTTCCCAAAATTGGGTTAAACTCGTAAAGATAAAAGAGCAAAATACAAACTTTCTTTCGTTGATAAATCATACAAAACCATCAATCAACTTTTTAAACATTCCCAACATAGATTTTTATCGCTATTTCATCATGAAAGTTCTGGTGTTATGACAGCTCCGTATGCTTGTATTGTTCTGTGCGATGGGTTGCAATTCATTTTGGCAGAAAATTGTCTGTTTTCTGTAAAAACGGAGGGAAATAGAGAATAGAAAAAAAGTCCAAGAAAAAAAGGAGGGCAAGCTTCGTGAGGCGGTCGACCTACTTCCCGGTATACCAGCGACCTCAATTGGAACAAGTGGTACAACCGCCAAGTTTTCCGTCTCTTCCTTGTCTTCTTTTCCTCATTCTTTCTCCGTGCCTTTGTTTTTATCATCTCCGCTTCTTCTATCATTAATTCCATAGACACACTGTGCTATATTCTTCTATGCCTCTTTCTTTTGCTCTATTTTTATGTATCCTACTTTTAGGACTAGCATTTTAGATTTCTGTTTTGCCAAATTATAATTAAATTTGTTTGGTTTTGTTGCAGGACAGTTATGGTTGCCTTCGCAGCAAAGTCAGTATACGATCTCCCGGTTTAGCAAGTCATTCCTGGAGAAATTATACCAATTCAAAACTCTTTGTGAATTCGAACAAAAGTGTCGTCTGCTCACTTGAGACGCTTTCGTCCAAATAAATAGAAGTTGGAGCAACTTTGTTCGCAAGAAAAAACAGTGCGGTCAATAAAATAGTAATGAAGCTAGAGCCTCCCGTTCCAGTTCCCGTGGACTCGATCCTGTCTTGGGGTTGCGACGATGATTTGATTGACAGCAAGTTCGGCTCGTGCGATGTGGCAGATTCGACTACGGGAGGACTGGACAGTTCCTCCGGGGCGTTAGCCGGAAGCTCGGGACTGGTCAGCCTGGGCGGTGGGTTGGTAAAGAACAGCAGCCTGCTGTCTCTGGACGGTCTAGACGGCCTCTTCATCCCGGGGACTGGCAATAACCATATGACAACACCAGCAACCCCCAGTCCCTGTCCAGCAGCCGGACCCAACTTGGCCGAGCTGAAACCTATGGCGCCATTCGAGTTCGGTGGTTTAACGCACTTGGAGAGCTCCTCTGGTGGCAACCAGCAGCACCAGCAGCAAGGAGGGACCCGAGCCGTTCTGGACATCAACCTAAATTTGTACAAGACCAATTCAACAAACGGCATTTATTATAGCGAACCGGTGTCCACTACAGTGGTAAATGGGTTAGTGAGTCTAGTGCCGGGAGCCGAAGGTGGAGAAGCTGTCAAACCGGATAGCATGACTGACTATCTGATGAACACCGAAATAGAAGACATTGCTGCCATATTAGGCAGTGCTATTGCTGACAGTACCGTTGCTTCGGCCGCGGCGGTTGCGAATGTTCCTGACTCCTTGGACGGTTCAGCAGATGTCAGGGATCAGTGGGCCGACATCGACGCTTGGTTCGAAAGCGCCTGCGCCACAGTCTACAAACACGAGCCCATGCTCGAGAGCCCTGCATCTTCAGTGACATCTGCATCGTCCAACTCTTCTACTTTATCGTCACTGAACAATTCCTTTACGCATCCAGCTCTTTCGGGGTTGAATAATTTGCAATCTCAGCATCAGCAACCACCCCCGCCACCTCAGACGACCCTAAATAAAAGCTGCAGTATTGGATCCACACTTCAGGCCCTTTTAACTCAGGGTAGCAGTGGTACTACAAGTGTAGGAATGGGTTTCGGACATCATCAGGACCAAAACATGTCTCTCAACAACAACAATCAATGTGCGGTCAAGTCGGAACCTTCGATGGACATGCCGCTTCTGCAGCGTCGCTTGACAGCAGGACGCGACCCGGTCAGCAGCATGGCAGGGCCTCCTCCCACTCAATATCATTCATGTTCCGTAGCGGCTGCTGCTAGCAAAGAACTACAACAGCAACTGCCGCATACTACCTTTCACTCAGGTCCGTCTCTGAACCACGTAAGCACCTCACTGCCTCACTTGGGTAGCGATGGATGCCACTCCAGCGGTGGCTACCCCGCAGCCCGCAGGAGCATGGGCAGAAACGGTGGTTCCGGTCTGGACAAAGACTTCGGGGACTTGCACGACTCGCACGACATGATCGGTGGCAGCGGCTCGACCAAGTCGAAGCAGAAGAACCGCTCTCCCAAAGCGAAAATGACGACGGTGATGACCACGGAAGGCGGCAAAGAGAAACCAGTCCACCGCTGTAACATCTGCAACCGAGGATTTCTCAACAAGTCCAACATCAAGGTCCACTTACGGACACACACAGGCGAGAAACCCTTCAAATGCGACGCCTGTTCCAAAGCCTTCCGGCAAAAGGCTCATTTACTAAAGCACATGCACATACACAAGCGAGTAGGTCGGGACTGATTCTCCTCTCCGGGATATCCCTCCAACTACTTGACGTGTTTTTCTTTGTAATCATTTGACTTGTTGGTTGTTTTTTAAGTTTAGAAACATATACATAATATAGCTCGTGGACGATCCTTTTCGTCTCGCACTTAATATATTGCACGGTGAAAAACTTAAATGAAATTCGAACTGTACAAATTATATAACTTTTCCACCCCCTTACAATGGAAGTGGTCCTTGAATGTTCTTAGTCTGGATAACAGAAACATGATCAGTCTTGATAACTGAAGAAGGAGATGGCGCTTTGTCTTTCAGGTCTCAGGAGCGCAAACAAATACATAAAATCACGCCTTTCGAAACAATACTTAATATATATCCCATGAATCGGTATGAAACTTCAGTTCTTTTTTTAAAAAATAAAATAAGAGTAATAAGCAATGAAGACTGGTCACAGTGTTTCTCTACGTACTGTTTTACTCCTTCCTTTTCAGGTAAATGTTCATATAGTTACTAGGGAACTTTGATGCGCTGGCGCGTTAAATTGCTTTTTGCTAAATCGTTTAAATTCCCAGTTATTTTTTGAAAACGTTCATTGAACAATATGGGCTGGCCCTTTTTCTTTTGGTTAAAACTGTTTTAATCGTGTGCATATACTTGTATAGTGTCAAATAAAATGTTTGTATGTCTTATAAATTGGAAATAAATAATGTTGTTTCACACATATCTTGATTTGATCTTCCTCGGATTCAAATTTCCCGCGCATTTTTCAGTCGCTCTAATTTTTAAAAAAATCTCTCAGTATTGTTGTATTATTACATTATTAAAATTCAAGGGAGACAAATAATTTACTTCATCATTCAAACAAGTTTCGAGATTTCTCAGTTATCGATAAAATTAACAAATCGATACTTAATGCAAAATTGATAGTTAATGAATGGCCAGTATCCCGTGCAGTACTCCCACTTTACAGGGAATTTCCCTTAAAAAGGGAAAACTGGGTCTCACAAAGGAAAAATAAGGGAAAAATAACATAGCAGTACAGACTGGTATCCTAGAGGGAGAGGGGAAAAGGATAACTGAAATCTGCAAGGCAAGGGGAAAAAAGGGAAAACCGTACCGCCTTTAAGGGAAAATGGAAAACTCAAGGTGGAAGCACTGAGCCCGTGTTTACACGAAAGTGTATCGAAGTTGTCTCTCATATTTTCCTGATCTACAAAACATAAGTAAAATTACAGTAAACACGTAACCAGATAATAATAAGATAGTTCCTTCTTTAGGTTATTTCAAAAAAGGATTATCGATAGCAAACAAAGTCATATAAATTCAGAAATTTGACGTTTTGCTGTCAGAGTCAACTTGTAAACAAAAAAGGATGGCTACATTCGTTTCGCAGTACAGCAGCACTGGGTTCTGTAAGTTGCCAATATCCATTTTCTAAACAAATTTCTGAAACGAAAAATTACTTTTTACACGTTAGACAAATCACCCGTCTCGAAAGGACTGATGGGCATGCTGTTCGTCACATGCACCGCGATTAATGTACCTCTGCTGTCTCATCTGCGCAAGTACCTCGTCTGCCATTTGCCACATGCTCTGCTTTCTGGAGAGGTATTATTTTAATTACACACATTAATAGAAATCCTTATTAGCTCGTTTTGAAAATCTGCAGGTCTGGCGTTTGTTTACATCACAGCTAGCGTTCCTCGACACCAAGGATCTAATATGCGGTGCGCTACTAATTTATTACTTCAGGTCTGCCTTATGCCTTTTCATTTTTAATTTTTTTGCCAACTAATAATCTTTCATTCTAGGGTCTTTGAACGAAGATTTGGTTCGCAGAAGTTTGTCTCCTACGTTCTAGCGACCGGACTTTTGTCGCTAGCGTTGCAAGTCACCACAGTTTTGTCTCTACAGTGGCTAGGGATCGACCTCTATCGTGATGGACAACTACCGCCCGGCCCGTAATTAAATTTCTCACTAATTTTTAAATATTTAGTGACTTACGTTGGACTAGGTACGGACTGATATTCCCGCTCTTCGTTCCGTACTTCTTCGACATTCCCCGAGTGACGCAGACGAGGATTCTGGGGATCCCCGTCACCGGGAAAACGCTGACTTATCTGGTGGGCCTTCAAGTGTGCAGCACTTCAGCCGCAACTTCGATTTCAGCTTTGTGCAGCATAGTATTATACACATCCACCAATTTTAACCTTAAACCGATCACATTAATTTGAATTTTATGAACAAAGGTGGCGGGATTTCTCTACCGCTGGAACTTCATCAACATCCGCAACTGGTGCGTGGTCCCTCAGTTCGTGGCTAAGGCTTTTGGAGTTTCGCTGGGTCGTCTCCTCGCTTCCTCACCACCAAACGAGGGGCCTATGGGAGCTACGCTCGAACTTCAACGACAAGAACAGATGGAACGTCTCGAACAACAGGTCATGCTGCAGCGCTACCGTGACGCCAGACGTCAGGTAAATTCAATATTGTCCTAGTAAGCAGCAGATTTAAATCGGCATTGGCGTTTGTTAGGGCCTCGACAACCGGATCAATCAGCAGACCTTCGGTATGCCCTGGCAAAATAACCTGGTTCACCGCGGAGTGGGCCGACAACCAGAACGGAACGGTGCAGCTTTCCGTAAGTTAAAAAAATTCCTTATCTAATATTAAATACTAATAATATTAACTTACAGAGGCTCCTATTCCTGTAGAGCCTTCCGAAGAAAACATAGTCTTCCTCATGGAGATGGGTTTCAGTCGAGAGCGGGTTCACCAGGCCCTGCTGCGAACGGGAAATAACGTAGAAGCTGCCACGAATATCCTACTACAGTCGTAGAATCCACTTACTCTTTAGGCAAAATACTGTGGTCCCTTTTTGCTTTACAATTTTTTATTTACTTATCTGTGTTTAAAATAAAAATGAAAATTGTTTCTTGGAGGTTGAGACTTGTTGCTTTATTTCTACGTCCTACGACATTTTGCCACAGAGGAACTGCACTTGAAGCTCGATGACACACAGAGAGAAAACAACATGGAATGCTTGAGGCCCATCAGTTTGAGTTTGTCAAGAATCCTCTCGCACACACGGAACATGAAAAGTTCTGACTTAGTTCGATTTACTAGCTAACGGTTGTACCTATTTGAAACAAAGCGCTGCCTGTTTTACAACTTATCGTCTTGTAGGGAACATGGAAAAAAAACCATAATCGACTAGTCAACTGGAAAAAAGGAAGGGAACACATTTAAGTACGCTACATGCAAAGGAACCACGTCAAAAGTAACCATCAAAAACATTGTGTGTGTGATTTAGAAACCAGCAAAACCGTACACTTCCATCACCCGAATCTCAAAGTCCCCGGCCGAGCACAGCGGCGGGTTGTTGAACGTCAAGCAACGCTCCGTCTTTCCATAGCGAATGTTCTCGTCAATCCAGATCGCTTGTCCTTTCCTTTAAACATACAAAGAGAGAAAAATTACTAAGATATTTGTAAAAAAAAAATTTGAAAAATTCAAACCCTCCACCGCCTATGGTGAGCATGTGTCCGTCAGAAGCCATGAAAAGCTCAGCAGCGTGGCGAACGCAGGCCGGCCCGTCCGACGATGAGGTAACGCTGATTCCGACCCACGGGTACTTGACTCGTTCCGGTGACAACGTAAAGATGAACGACTCACCCGTCCCGAAATAAGCTTGTCTGCCGCCGAACTCTCCTTTGGCTTTGCGTTCTGCCCACCGCGTTGAAAGATACGCTCCAAAAACCTTGTTAATCAAAACCAGATTAAAATTAATTAATATAAAAAATAAAATAATTATGAATTTTACCTCTCCAGATACTGTTTTGATGATCATGATTGTTGGCTCATGCTGCTCGACCCGTCCGAAGAAAGTCGTCAAGCTGCAGCCGTGCTCTTCGGTGGTATACAGCAGGATCGGTTGGTACATGGTGATCCTTACGGGCAGCCAGGACCACACCGTCAAAAGCTGTGGCATTTTAAATAAAACTATTACACTTAATCCATCAAAAATGTAGCAAAGGAACATGAAGAACAGCTAAACAAACCAAAATTATAAACGCATGCCAAGCAAAAATGTAAACAAAACTGAAAAATAACTTAGAAAAAAATGGTTAATTTGTTGACATGCTGCAAAGAGTTTGGGGATGACGTGTTCGTCGTGTGGAACTTACGCAATCGAAGTCAGCAGCAACCGACCTGACCCCGTGAATGGGGTACAGCCCCAGCGATCGGGGCCGCGGGTCAGGCGATCGGGCTCCCTTCACCAACCAACCAACCAACCAAAAAAGCAGCATTTTTGATTTACAAATTTACGTTAACTTCTAATACTCATCATCTTAAGTTGAATTTTCATTAAATTTTTATTTTCTCTATTAGCGGTTTCATTAGAAAGTGTTACCTCTCGAATGGTGAGGGTATGAGACATCATCTGAACGTTGATCTGCGACTGGCTGGTGGGTAGGACGTCGCTGGACCTGGAGCGCGGTCCCAGGGAATGAGCGGCCGGTGTGGGTGCGGAGCCAGCGGCAGTCTGACGCGACTTGAGATACATCTCCGTTTTGATGAAGAGTCGATCCATCTCGACCGAACGGAAGTTGCGGATGCTGAAGGCCGCCTTGAGCAGCTTCTCAGGTCCGCAAGGAATGTCCTTGCAGAAATTTGCTAGTGCCGTCTCCATCCCCAGAGCTCCAGTCTCTTTGTTCAGTGAGCCTTGATAATATCGTAATCAGTTTAGAGTTGATAAAAGTTTTCAAGAGCTGAAAAAAGTCTTACTGTTGGATATGGCGATTGAATAGCGGTAGAACTGGACCAGAATAGCCATCCAGGCCCGGTAGATGACTTTACGCCCTTCGAAGAAGAAGCAATCTAGTACGCGCACCTGATTTATTAATGTAAATAATTAAGCTAATACTTGTTATGAAGATTAAATTGAATTACGAGATGCTGGAAAGGCAAGTGCTTGAAGATGAATTTGAGCCAGTTTTGATGGATCATCTCCACAGCGGAATTGTCGCCTACTTGCTTGCCGATATACGATACAGCAGATTTCTAAACATCAAATATTCGAATATATTTAAGTAAGTCTAATATAATACAATTAGAAGCTCTATACGGCATGTTTGCGGCTGAGTAACATGGCGGTTCTCCAAATAGTTTCATAGTGCAGTTTGGTTTGAGTAATAAATTTTGTTCGCTTCGAAGACAGCATCCACGATAAGCAAGTGTAGCACTCCTCCTCTGCAAAGAAAAAAATCATAACTTGTCACTTAATACTTGAAAACTTAAGATTCCATGAAATTTGTAAGATTACCGCCCATATAATGAAGTAAGAGACAAGCCAGAGGAAAGAGACTCGGGCGTAGGTGATATCGGGATACGAGTAAGATATAACGTTGACTACTCGACGCGCCATTTGAATGCCCATGCGGTTTAAGTAGTACGAGAACTGGAACGAGGCCTCCACAAAAGTCGGCAGCTGTCCTGTATCTGTTGTAAAATCTATTTAAGGCATAAATTTATAATTCCTGATTATTGTGTGCGTAATAATATATTACCGTTGGCTCCATAGATTTGTTTGACCGTGTCCCAATAGAAATGGTCGTTGATTTGCTTGTCGGTGGTGTGAAGACTAACCAAATCTTGCCACAGAGAGGTCCGGACGTTGTCGCAGGGACTCCAGGCACCTTCTCGGACTATCACTTTCAGCTCTTTGACCCTGTGGTGAGTGACGAGAGCCCGCAGCTCGTCGGCTGTTTTGGAATGTGCTTTATTCTTCTTGCTTTTGGTAGGACTTTCCGAGACTGCGGGGATTCGGTCGGTATCCACCCAGGCCTGGAATGGAAAATTCCTCGTGGGTGTCGTCGGAGAAGCGCGGGAACCTCCATGAACGACCAGTGAGGCTGCTGAAAAGTCCACAGATTTGGTCTCCTCGGGACAGTTGTTCGAACTCTGAAGCCCGTTCATCACTTCTACAAAATGAGATTTTAAAAGTTTAATTCGACTGCGAAACTTACTAAATCATAATTAAAAAAACAATTAAAGCTGGAAAGGATTATTCAATATTTGAAAAAAAAAACGAAAAAAACGACACAGTTTTGTGACCCCGACGTGACTCGAACACGCAACCTTCTGATCTGGAGTCAGACGCGCTACCATTGCGCCACGGGATCGGCCTGCAGAGTGGTGTATTTAAACTACATAAGGGCATTACAGCATTACTAATTATACTTAAATATAATACAATACGTTAGAACTGAAAAAACCCAGTCCAGTCGCTCAAAAGGTAAGTAAAAATAACTTATAATATGAAGTAAACAGCAAACCTTTTCAGTTTCGCAAGAGACGTGATGCTACGAAGCCAGCGCGAGTAGTTCTGAGGCTCGAGTTTTGCATTAGGTTTTCACTCCTGGCTGAGAATCTTCTTGTAGCTCCTAATGAAAACAAATCACGCAGGTTACAAGATAAATCGTGACACGAATTCAACTCTTAGCCAGAGGATACTAAACAAAAGTAACATAAGATGTTGATATGCAGCCGACGCACTGTTAGTTTCTGACGGCACTTGACGTCGTGTAAACAACGCAAAAACATCAAGTTATAACTGTGGCCTTCACCAATCCGTACAATGAGATAAATTTCAGATTTCCGCTTACATTTTTAGCAAAAGCAACGAGTTTTCGTGTCCTTCTTGGTGCAAAATGGCAATAGCTCGCGGCTGTAGCTCCACTTCCACTGTCAACAACTGCGAACTTCCCGATTCTTATCCTATTGATCAATTATGCCCTTAAATCGATTTTTTGCACAAATTTGCCTTTTTCGACTTAATTCGTCAATAACTGAACTACTGCTTTTTACTGTAACTACTAATTTATGTGCTATTTCTGCGCCTCAAGTTAATGTTATAAAAAAGATTACATCAACATGGTGTTATCTTATCATTTATCAGCTATTCATGTAGTAAACGACTTCAGTTAATAAAAAAATTGAACGCTTTTCTTAATAATACGATAAAATGTATTACAGTAGCTGTAATAAGCCTTAAATACACGAATAATCAAACTGTCTCGCATTACTTTCACATTAGTCGATACTTAACGCAGCAACAATCAATTCAGAGACTTAGAAACATAGACTTAGTTATAACGCAATAGTTTTCGAGAGTATTTCAGCGGCCAGGGCCGGATCATTTTTATGAAGTTTCTTCCAGTCGTCTGATGTAATAAATTCCTTGCTATGATCTTTGAGAAAACGCAGGATTTTCTTCTTTAACGATTCTTTGCGATGAAGGTTGGCGAGGAGATAGAGTCGTACCGCTTCTCCGTAGTCGAGTTTTTCTGTCACAGCGTGCGACAGGCAATAATGAAGAAGTTTCGGAATATGGTATTTATCCGCAGCCATCAGTAGAGACGCGCCGTACTTGTTCAAAACTTCCTCAGACACTGTATCAGAGTAGACAAAACGTAGAACTTCTCGGAAAACGTCGGGCTCGATATCTTCAATCACAACTATGTTTGTTCTCTGCTCCTTCATCTAAATCACATTTTATTATTAATTCTGCCGAAAAATAATTATTTAAAAATTACCCCATGCGAAAACGTTGCAGCGAAAACATCGCTCTGCGCCGCCAGCACGATTTTATGCGCGGGAAAGTCTTCTTCTCCGACTCGGAAGACAACGTCCGAGTATTTGTCAGATAACGCGTATTCGTTAAGATTGTCAGCAATAGAAGGGATAAACTCCACTTCTTCCGGAAACTCTTCATATTCCTGAAAGCCCCACTGAAGACCGAAATGAAATGACCCGGCCCCTGATGAAATGGGAAACTTGTCCGTGTCTATCGTAGTTGGACGACAAAAAATTTTAGGAGGGCAGTTTCCTGACGACCGTTTTTCGACATCGAATGCCTTGCGGAACTCTTTCTCCCAGATCTTGTCTCCGTTTTCATTGTGTAACGCAACACTGAAGAAAACAACTAAAGGATTCATCTCACGGTTGGAACTGCAAGGGATTTCCTTCTTGCAGTCGAGGGAGAAGATGACGTGACGGTCGTCATCGTCGTAGCTGCGGCAATACTTGCTGCTGATGACCCAGTCAATCAGATTGGTGCAGCAGAATTTCACCGCTGTGTTTTTCCGCATTAACAGCGGCAGATTCCCGTTTTCAAAGACCCACTCGAAACTTCCCTTTGCGATTATGTTGACCTGTCTCTTGCGGGTCCACAACTTTGTCGAATCGGATGCTGTCGAGTCGTTCATTTCGAAGAGTCTGTTTGTAAACGAAAAATCATAACATGAAAAATCTTAACAATGAAAGAACTGTACAACAGTAATAATGGCTTTGTTTTATTACCATTAACCTTAATTAATTTTCACTACTGCTTCTCACTGAGAAACTAAGCAATAGAGTAAAATGTACCCAAACAAACTGTACCGCCATCTGCTTATCTTTACGTAAAACTTTTTCAAAATTAACTCCATCAAAATATTTAATATTATTATATAGGAATCGTACCTTTCAAGTGTTCTAAATATAAATTTTTAGTTTACCGCTTGCAGTTTATTCAGAAAACGCTGACATGCAGATAGAGTATATTCATCATTGACTTTTTTGTCGCCATCCATCAAACAGTAAATGACAAAATTAACGCAAAAATTTTTACAGTACAATCCCCACACGCAGAAGAATTCATTACAAATTGGTCATTGCACTTGACGAAATGCGTTAACTGGTTTTCAAAACAATCGTTTCAACGCGTCCCGCCACTGAAGAAATCGAGAAGTTTCGAGCGAGAAAACGGCAGCAAACACACTTGGCACTTGTCAGTAATATCTCCCGCACAATCTGTAGAGAAAAAAGCAGAAAAATGTTAAAAGGTAACCTTAATATATCAGAAGCTAAAAACATTCATCAGCTAATAGCTTTCTATACCAAATAACAAGAAGCAAAAAAAAGTGACACTCACCAAACAAAGGCCGACTTTTTTTCTGCTCCTCTCAGCAACTTACATGGAAGCATTTCTTCTTCTTTTTTTTCTGTTTAGTTACAAAAAAATACTCATTGATCTACTGGCACACTTATTTTTTACGTCAATTCTCACACATCTCAAGGAAATGAAAAAAAGAGAAGGGAAATAAATGAAAGAGTATAATATGGAGTCCCTGCAAAAGATTATTTCGTTTTGTATCAGAAACCGGGATGTCACGATTGTCAGAGCAAAGTGCAGCAGCAGTATGAGCCTTTGTCCTTGGCTGGATTGCAGTTCATCTCTCGAACAATCTCGGCAAAGACTTCATTGACGTTCATTCGATTTCTGGCAGAAGCTTCGATGAACGGGCATCCCCAGGCTTGAGCTAGCGCCAGTCCCTCCATCGTCACCACTTCCCGCTGATGCTCCAGATCCACTTTATTGCCGACGAGCAGTAAAGGCACTCGTTCTGTCCCTTTAACTCTCGTTATCTGTAAACAGAACCTCTTTAAACTGAAATAAACTGCAAATAAGATTTATTACTTGTTCTCTCATGTTTTTGATATCCTGAAATGTCTGGTGGTTTGTTATCGAGTAAACGATAACGAAACCCTGTCCGTTTCTGATATACAAATCTCGCATGGAGGCAAACTGCTCCGTTCCGGCCGTGTCGAGAATCTCCAGAACGGAAGGCGACCCATCAACTTCGATCTCTTTGCGATAGAAGTCTTCAATAGTCGGGTCGTACTTTTCCATGAAGCATCCAGTGACGAACTGAACCGTCAAAGCACTCTTCCCGACACCTCCTGACCCCAGAACGACAACTTTGAATTCCCGCATCGTGAACGTAGCACTCTGGAATTCGAAGAAACTATTAGTAAAGTGAGTTATCGAGTCTACAGTAAACTTACACGAGCAGCGAGTGGGAACTGGGCAGAACGAGTAGTTGTAACTTTTTGATAAAGTCTTGTGTGCTGTTTGATTACGGGAGAAGTTGAGCGCAGGCTTGCAACACTAACAACTAACCCAACTGTGAGTGATAGAGGCGGATCTTTCACTTCTGAATAATCCCTACACGCAAGTTCTGAGAAATCGTCATTAGACGCATGATTAAATTGTTTCCGATGATTTCGTAACCATTCAACACAGGTGCTGATGCGGCATCATCCGTGCAGTGAATTATACAACGATAAATCCTGAAGTGACTCAACTTTAAGTAGACGAAAACTTGGTAGCCCAACTGGGTTTATCGTTTATCGGTTCGGATTCGGTTTGGTTTAGGGTTCAGTGTTTCCACTTTCAGTTTTCCCTTTTGTCTTTCAGAGGGCACTCTTTTCCCTTTCTCCCTCCTCGTTTAAAGAATAAATTTTCCCCTTTTCCCCTCGATCTTGGGCTGTATGGCTTTGCAGCTAAATTTCCCTTTTCCCTTCTTCCGTTATCTTTCCCTTTTAAGGGAATTTCCCTGCAAGCTGGAAACACTGCTAGGGTTATTTCTAGGGCATGGGCCAAACGAGCAACCCTCTCCTGCTGGCGTAAACATATGAGAAAGTGTTCTAACGCCCTCTTTAAACAAACTAAAATTAATTAATACAATTTTCGATTGAACATACTTATTTTATTAAAAATTAATTTCAGCCACCATTAGATACTTATTAATGAATGAAATTTTATAATTTAAATTTTGAAAACAAAAACTTGAAGTAATTGCTAACTTTTGCCGCTAGAGCGCTCTGGCGCAAAATTTGAACAAGTCTAACCGCACAGGGACAAATCTGAATATTCAGAAGCCGAAAACAGGATCAAATAATCTGATAACGTTTTACGATTTTCCGCATTGTTGTGAAATAACAAATATTGATTCTGACAGAATAAATCATGTATCGCATCCTCGGTTTGGTTATCTGGTTTCCTCACTTTTTATTTCGAGGAAAACTGATTTGTGAAAATCAAACTGGTTGTCAATTCAATCCAGCAGACTAAATATTTATTGGTACGCTTTTTTATTGTTATTTATGGTTTTAATTATACGTTGGGAACTGATTAATCAATAACTCGTCTCGGCTGGCTCCAAAAACAAGCGAAAATGAGACAACGGTGTAATGAGCCGGAAAGCGTCTCCTTTCATATATCCTCTTCAAGACAATTAAACCATTTAATTAATGATAAAACAAAAACCATCTAATTAATCTGTACAAGTTCAATTTTGAATTATATTGCTCAATTATATTACGAAAAAAAACACGTTTCGCACGTCACCATTAGAAAATGCGTTAAATGACTGGAACAAGGGCAGCGTGTGGCAGAATACGTAACGCTTCCGGCAAATAGTTCCCGTTGGTCAAACTGCAACTAATTTACATGACTTTGTATATTACAAAACAGTGCTTACATATGCCTTCGAGAAACAAGGGAGTAATTATAAAAGTAGGCCTCTACTCTGGACTGGTTCGTTATGCAGTCTCGTTTCGCGCTCTGATTAACAACCGGCTCTTACAGAAACACAAAAATAAACTGAAATTTTAGCGCAATATATTATTAATTTCTGAACTGTATTTTTTTTCTGAAATTAGTTATGATATATCACAATATTCAGATTACAAAAAAAAACAATTTTAAATCAATTATTCAATGTCAAGTACAATTTTTTACCGCTAGATGGCGTTAGCTTCTATTTACTTTTTCGCTGTCATCCACTTGTTAAGTCCGAAGAAGGAGTTTACGTGCGTACGCGTTGCCAGGGAGTTAAAGAGGGTCAGGTGGGAGGACATTGCCGTTCGTTGCGTCAACTGCGGTAAGCAAAAATTTCCTCGCGGTTTTTATTTCCAAATTCTTACACCTCCGCCAATGCAACGTAGTTGCAACACAAGCTTATTGTTTACGCGGGAACAGAAATAGTAGAAAATGGGTGGGACGTCAGAATGCTATGAAATGAATTGCATAAAAATTTGTATCAAAGTTTCCCCTTTACTATGCAACTGGTGTACTGTATAGGAATATAGGCGTAGCCCTATTCTGCTTATCTATATTTTTAAACCAGCTTTGTTTGTGCAGTCGTATGTGCAATCATTTGCTGTAACTGTAATCTCTGAAGCAACTAGTGTACTGTCTTTCTGTTACGATTAACAGGTTTCTACCATTTTATCTTAGTTTCGTTACAGGAAACTGCCATTAACTAGTCATCCCAGTTTAGTACAAGTGCCACAAGTTTGGACCATTTTGCTATACAAGCGCAGATAAAATGTCGTACCCTCCACCTCAGCAACCAGGTAACAACAAAATTCACAGAAAATAATTTGAAAGTCAAGCATTTCTTTTTTCGCAGGTTATTCAGCTCCGCCATACATGCCTCAGCCAGCTCAGGGAATGCAGCCAGGTATATCTACTCGTCTAAGTTAAATTACATAGTAACGACTCTGAACGTTTTTCTTGTTTAGGTTATCCTGGTGCTTACCCTCCACCTTATACCCAGCAGCCATATGCTCAGCAGCCTTATGATCAGGGACCTGCCATTGGTTTTCAGCCAGGACCTCCAGGATATGTTCCGCCCCAGCAGCCGATCGCAATGCAGCCGTTACCCGCTGCTCCCGCAGGCATTAGAACTTTGTCTTATCAAATATCAAAATCATTATTTACATATGATTTATTGTAGGAGGAGACTGGGCTCCCGCTCCAGGAGGAGTAGCGAACTGCCCGCCAGGTCTCGAGTATCTTACCATGATCGACCAGCTCCTCGTTCACCAGAAGGTCGAGCTTCTTGAAGGTAATCTTTACATTTCTTTCGCAAATAGTATTTTCTATCAATGTTTATGCACAGCGTTCACTGGATTCGAAACTGCCAATAAGTACACGGTGAAGAACAGCATGGGCCAGAAAGTTTTCCATGCTGCGGAGATATCTGACTGCTGCAGCCGACAGTTCTGTGGACCCATCAGAGGCTTTGACATGAAGATTGTGGACAACAACGGCCAAGAAGTTATACATTTAAACAGACCCTTAGCCTGTACTTCGTGCTGCTTCCCGTGCTGTTTGCAGGTTAGTTCGTTTCTCACACGTTATTTGAAATAAAAATAATGAATTATTTATTTAGACATTGGAGGTGACTTCTCCGCCCGGAAATCTGATTGGAACCGTCGAACAAGAGTGGAGTATCTTTGTACCCAAAGTTCTGGTGAAAAACGCTGCAGGAGAAGTCGTCTTCAAAATCGAGGGCCCGTTCTGTACTTTCAGCATTTGCGGAGACGTTGAATTCAATGCAAGTTTCCCTTGAACCGCATTACTTTTCGATTATTTCTAATAGTTTGTTGGAAACAGGTTTTTTCACGAGACGGTTCGACAAAAGTCGGAAAGATTTCGAAACAGTGGAGCGGATTCGTTCGGGAGGCCTTTACCGATGCCGACATGTTCGGGATCAACTTCCCGCTCGACTTGGACGTAAAAATGAAGGCTGTTCTGCTGGGTGCTTGCTTCTTAATCGTAATTCATTTTTCCTGTTATCATGTTCAGTTCATTTATTTTCTGTTTTCGCAGGACTACATGTTCTTCGAGAAATCGGGCAACCAAGAACAGGACCGTCCAGGAATGTGGTAAGCGGGAAGAAACCACAGGGCCGCAGTCTTAGGCCCTAAAACACAACACCAGTTATTATCTACTTTGGCAAAAACATTTTATTATATGTGTCGTTTTCTTTTCTTCCGTGTGCTAGCATAGTTATACTACCTCTTTAACAATACACCAGAAAAAGCTTGCAAAGTATCATTTGATGAAAATTTTATCAATAAAACTAATCAACAACCATATCCTCTCTTGTTGATGCTGTTCCGTCTCAGTAAGGAACCTTATCTGAACACTTAATTCCCTTTTAATGCACTGCGGTTGCTTAATGAGGTAACTCAAGGGAATAGTATTATTCGTACTCTCTAAAACGAACTCAAATTGTTCAGTTCTAGTTAGTATCAATATAAACGGAGTCTCATAAACTTGCAACAAAAGCCAGGAGGTTTAGAATAGCAATGGCGACTTACTCGACCTTTCACAATTCAGGTACTTCAGCCATTTCAAATCTCACTTCATGAGTGCATTTTACACTGTCCTAATATCTCAAATATAAACACTGAGGTTTCTTTAACAGTACTAGATCGACTTGTGAGGCTTGAGCATCTCCTGGTCCATCAAGAGGTGGAAATGGCCGAAGGTACAAACTATTTCTCCGTCAGTAATATATACTGCAATTTGATTTCTTTTGTTTTACCGAAAAATTCTTGTCTAGTCTTCAGTGGAGTCGAGATCGAAAACAAGTACGCCATTAAGACTCCGTCGGGGGTATTACTGTTCAACGCTGTCGAAGCCTCCAGCGGCTGCATTCGTCAGTACTTTGGCCCTTACAGAAGCTTCAAAATGAAAATTCTCGACTTGGAAGGACAAGAAGTAATGCACATGAAACGACCACTCGCTTGTACTTTGTTCTGTTTCCCGTGTTGTTTGCAGGTAAGACATTAGTGGAAAAAACTAAAGAGAAAATTATTCATAGTCTCTTTCTAGCGATTGGAAGTGACTTATCCCCCGGTAACGTCATAGGAACCGTTGAACAGCAGTGGAGTCTACTACGACCCAGGTTCTTCATAAGAGACTCTTCGAGAAATGTCGTTTTCAGGATTGAAGGACCGCTACTTACCTTCGGTTTCTGCACTGACGTGGAATTCAAGGCAAGTATCGTCGTCTTGTTTAGGTAATTAGTTGATAAAATCTTGTTATGTGACGTATTGAAGGTCTTCTCAGCCGATGGTATGACTGAACTGGGCAAAATTTCGAAACGTTGGGGTGGAATAGTTCGTGAAATACTAACTGATGCGGATATCTTCGGAATATGTTTCCCAGATTCTGTTGACCCGAAACTGAAAGCCGTCCTACTAGGTGCATGCTTCTTAATCGTAATTTGATTAATTAATCAGGTTTTGTGCCTGTTTTAATATGTATTTATAACTAGGACTACATGTTCTTCGAGAAGATCTTCAACATGGTGCGAAAGTGACGAACCCATAAGTTGCATTTGAGACTTTCGTTTTCACGTAACAACCAGAAACTATTCGTGTTTTGCATTTTGGGGTATTAATGGAATTTATTGCAAATGAAAGATCAGGTTTGCACTGTAAGCATGGTTGCATTGTGATTGACGCATTTATGTTCAATTACTTCAGTAAAAGGTTGGCGCGAATTCATTCAGGGAAATTCGATTTCATAGAAAGTGTTCAGCGTGGAGTCATAATAACTTTGTAAGGTATGGGGACCCTAATAAGGGACTGTGTTGTTTCCATCGTTGGTGGAGGTTCGTCTTCTGGAAACGAAAATCGGAAGGTGTGCATCAGGTGGGTCGCAAAGAGGAACAGCTCCATTTTGGCCAGGCTCTCTCCCAGGCACATTCGCTTACCTATCAGATAACATCAATTAGATATCGCTCATGCAGTGCTTCCACTTTGCAGGGAAATTCCCTCAAATAGGGAAAATGGGGAAGAGGGAAAGGGGAAAATGGAGGGAAAAGTGAATTTACAAATGTAGCTTTACTCAGTAGCACGGAGGGGGAAAAAGGGCAACTGATATTTTTCAAGCGGAAGGGAAAAAAGGGAAAAAAGTGGAAGCACTGCGCTCATGATAGTTTTATGCAATATTTGATGCTCACCTAGTGCAAAAGGAATCAAGTAATCCCTTGGCTTCAGTTTACCCTGTTCGTCAAGGAAATGCTCAGGGTAAAACTCGTTTGGTTTCTCCCAGAGCGCCGGATCGTGGTGGACAGCGTACAGATTGGCCGAAACGAACGTTCCTTTCGGTAGCTTAAAACCACGGAACTCTGCGAATTGAAAAATTACATCTAGAAGTTTCGTATACTTGTTTGTGATTAGATACCTGTATCGGACATTACTCGATGCAAAACACCCAGAGGAGTTAAAGAGCCAAACCTTTGGGTCTCCAGAATAACAGCTTCAGTAAAGGGCAACCTGTTTCAGACAAGTGTTATAGCAAATAAAATAAATCGAATAAATAGCACTGATGCAAAATCTAAGAGCATTACAGAGGCTTGTCATCTAAAGTTGGCAGTCTGTTCTTTCCAATGACTCGATCCATTTCTTCGTGGACTTTATCCTGTATCTCCGGATGCTTAGCCAATAAGAGAACCAGCCAAGTCAAAGTTGAGGATACTGTCTCAGAACCCGCGACGAAGAAATCCATCACCAAATACACGATATTCTTCACTGAAAGATTTATAAAGTAACTTTAAATGGACCCTAATGGGAACTTAAAAAAAAAATAGTTTTACGTCCTTTCTCTCCATAGAATGCAGAATTCTTGTCTGCAGTTTGATCGACTTTCTGCAGAAAAGTTTTGATGAGATTGTCCGTTTGGTCGTCCTCTTTGTAGTTTTCTCTCTGTTTGTTGACTTCGTTCTGGTTATAAATTATCGCTCGTCAGTTTCAAAGTTAGAAACAGAATTATGACGTAAATATTTGTGCAAGGTGCAAGTTACCTCGAACAACCGTCTTAACTCGGAAATCTGCACTGTGAATTCACTTAGCCCAATGAAGCTGGGTGGAATGAACTTGCAATAAGGCAGAAAGATTGCAGGTCCAGAGATTCCTCGACCAGCAATAAGTCTGTAGAAAAGACATCATTGAAGTTCATTTTAGCTCAATCACACTTCACACAGCAGTCCACTATGATAAGTGGACGCCATAGCTTTTTAATCATGTGCTTAATAGAGTTCTACCTTCTAAGGTTTGCCAGAACCGAGTTCATGTGAGGGTCTTCTAAACAAATCCGTTCTCCGGTTGTTATAGTCCACAGTGCGTTCAGTACAGCAATGTTGAACAGACCATGGGGTGTTACAGGTTTCCCAGCTTCCCGTCTAAAATTTAAAACAACTCAATGCAATGGAGAGCTGACAAGTATTCTATGAGATTATACTTGAAGTTATTCAGCAATTCCACGATCTCGCTCGTGATAGCGTCTGCCAGGACCGACTTGCCGAAACCAAAGTCTCGAAGCCCTCGCAAGGAAGAGCGACGCATTTCTTCCCAGTCAGCGCCTTGGCTAAACACAACTCCTGCAAAGAGAATGCAGTTCAATAAAGTTCAGAATCAAGGAAATCAAGATGTACCGTGATTCCCGTCCGATCGGACGCTGAAGAAATAGTTGTCAGGTCTACCAGAGAAAACATCTTCTTTGAAAGCATCTCTAATGGCGCTATAGCTGTTCAAGACGACCAAACGACGGAAAGGTCCGAAGTTGATACTCAGGATATCCCCGTATTGTTTCCCAAGTTGCATTAACTTTTTCTGAGGCTCTTTCGTGAGGAACGGCAGATAACCCACTATGGGCAAGTTAGGTGGACCTTACAAAGTTATGTGATTAGTTAGGTAATCAATAGTGTTAAAAATGGTTAATTTTACCAGGTGGAAATCCAGACGGTCTCTTAGTAATCTGGTACAGAAGGTAACACAGTAAGAGACTTAGTGCTATAAAGATGATCATTTTGTTGATTCACTTAGAGTTTGCGCCCGCTTCGAGCTGTTGCCAAGGGGCAACTGAAAAGAGGAAAGGCATGGATGGCCTCAGTTTCTGTAAACAGCTGGGTAGATGCATTTCCTCAAGGTCGAAACCCGAAAACAGTTATCTCAAAAGGGGTGAGGTTAGGAGGATTTGACCGTCCCAATGACTATCGCATCTTCGCCGCTGAAAACCAGCTGACAGATCCGTCAGATCGTATAGGCTAGTCTGATCACATCGAAAAATTAGGACTACAAAATAAGCTACTTTTATTTAATAAATCGACCTAAAATATGATTATATCAGATACATTATACTATGATTGCAAGAAATAGTTGGACTAGGGTTTCTAGAAAAGTATCGATTAAGTTGTAGTCACTTTGCCGCATTCTAAATCATGTTTAGAAGATATGTTGTTTTGGAATTTGAACAGGAACTGGAAGAGATGGTTTGGACATGGTTTTGGGTGCTGTAGTGAATGATAATGGCCAGAAACTAGTTTACTAATTCAATTTAATTAACAACAGTGTATTCGTTTTCAGAAAAATAAACGCTGTACTATTTAGCACCGCTAGGTGGCTGTAATCCGTTTCCATGTTTTGGCTTACATTAATGGTTGTCGCAGCCCCATAATGTTCTAAACTGGAGTAAAAATATTGTAACGGAGGTTCAGTAGTAGTGTAATAAAGGTTGTTTGGTAGTGAAAAGACCGTGAAGGTTCAGAACAGTACAGGTTCCGGTAACTGTATATATAGATACAACTGGCTGAGCTTGTCATGTTTACTTATACTGAAAGTGAGAATGAGGTTACTGTCTATGGGTAGGCATTTTGATGACACGGGGCTAATCCGAAGAATGAATTGCAGTAACTTACTGAAACTCATTTGGTTACTTCAAAACTGGACATAGCAAAATCACGAATCTTTGCTATATAGATCATCTTGCTGTCGTTGCTTGTGATGTATACAGTAAATCAACATCATTTTGGAATTTCAGTTAATATTAGAACTACATAGGATCACCTGGAAGACGAATTTCTACGTGGGAACCCCGATAATGTAATTTAGCCACTTTTCGATATATCCTTATTCCAAGTTCAGGAAGCATAACACGGTACGGTAATACGAGATCTAGCTGAGCTTATCTGCATGATACCCCCTATCTAAACTTTGGAGAAAGTCGTCCTTTACCAAGGAGATGCTCTGAATGCTCTAGGTACTATATTTTTAACTCGGGCAATGGAAAAGACCCTACGACGCTTTGGACTGTTTGAATAATACGATGAACCGTTTGACAAGATCTTCCATTCGAGGAAGAAACGTTTCAAACTATCCGTGGATATTAGAGAGAGGCCTAATAGGTGAAATGAAAATAAATTACTCAGTTATTTTTAATGTGGACTATACGTTTTTCGGTAAGTGATTCAACATGGTGCGAAAGTTACGATGCAATTGAACATTCAAGTCTGAAGTTACTGAGCAGCCTCAGAGTAAATCTGAAATATTGATGAACTAGTAATAGACAATGTCTCAGTATTATCCGTCATCGGAACCCAGACAACTGATACTTAAATATTGTACTTTGACGTTTCCAACTATACAAGTAATATAATGAATTGACAACTTCATTTAGCATTACGTAAAATCCTTTTAAGTGCACGGGTTTCAGTCCACTCAACGATGTTGTGTAGCTCGTAAAATTTATTAATTCATCATAGCAAATAAATAGGTTTGCATTATAAGCGTCGTTGCATTCCAGTTGATTAATTACTTTTAAATTATTTAAAGTGTATGAATACTTGATTACTGGTTATACCCAATATAGTGCACTATTATCCCAAAGGTCGTAAAATTTTCTCTGTCCAAGTCCGGTTTTTTAAAGTGATGTCCGGAATTTTAAGTTATCGTCCAGAATTGTAACGTGACGTCCGGAATTTTATCGTGAAGTCCAGAACTGAACTTTTAACGTCCGGGATCTGAAACAGACATCAGGTTCCTTAAAATGACGTCCGATATGTTAAATTAACGTCCAAAAATTAAAAATCGACGTCCTGAATTTAAAACTGACGTCCCGAATTTTAAAAATGACGCCCAAAAAGGACGGGGTCCGGTTTAAGAAAATAACGTCCGACCAACTCGAAGGTCCGGTTTGGGAAAATGAAGTCCTGAATTTAAGACTGAGTTCCGAATTTTGAAGAAGACGTCCGGAATGTTAAATGACGTCTGGTTTTTAATGTAAGGTCCCAGCATTTCACACCGAGACCCAGAATCTTAAGCTGGTGTCCGATTTTTTTACATTACACATTATCAATAATATAAATTTTAATTGAATAGCTAATTAATGCTAGTTAAGGACTTAATTGCGGCGAATTTTGTTATTAAAATTGGTAATTTGGCAATTTTCATTCCTTATAATAGCATAGAATGAAACAGAATACGAAGATGGACGCATTTCTTTCATAACATATGACATTCCTGTAAAGGTTTTTAAACATATTAAGCTTTATTATGGTCTAATCATGGAGGTCCGATAAACGAGGGGTCCAACGAGATTTTTAGCGAGGAGTCATAAAAACTTTGTACGGTAAAGGGACCCTAATAGTGGACTGGCTTCCTGCCATCAGTGGTGGAGGCTCGTTTTCTGGGAACGAAAACCTGAAAGCATGCATTAGGTGGGTCGCAAACAGGAACACCTCCATTTTGGCGAGACTCTCTCCCAAGCAAATTCGTTTACCTGTTACCAGATAAAATATTGTTTGATTGTTTTAATCTCTTCGTAATGGCTACTAACCCATCCCGAAAGGAATTAGGTGGTCACTTGGCTTCAGTTTGCCTTGATCGTCAAGGAAATGCTGAGGATAAAACTCATTGGGTTTTTCCCATTGCGTAGGATCGTGGTGGACAGCGTACTGATTTGCTAAAACGAAAGTTCCTTTGGGTAGCTTAAAACCGCGGAATTCTGCGCTTTGCCAACAAATTCTTCATTATTTGCCTAATTGGCTTGTTTTAGATTAGATACTTGTGTCGAACATGACACTGTGGAAAGTACCCAAAGGCACTACAGAACCAAATCTGTGCGTCTCCAGAATGACTGCTTCAGTGTAAGGCAACCTAAGTTGAAATAAACGCTATTGCCATTAATTAAGACTTAAACGCACTACTAAGAGCGATACTGAGACTTGTCGTCTAAACACGGTAGTCTACTCTTTCCAATGACTCGATCCATTTCTCCGTGGACATGGTCCTGGATATGGGGATGCTTGGCCAAGAAGAAAATCAGCCAAGTCAAGGTTGAGGATACTGTCTCGGATCCCGCGATGAACAAATCGTTCACCGTTTGAACAATATTATTCACTGAATAGTTTTAATCTTATTAGTAAGCAGTAGTGCAAGAGAAGTATTGGTTTTTACATCCTCTCTCTCGATAGAGCGCGGAATTTTCGTCTGTAGTTTCATCGACTTTCTTTAGAAAAGTTTTGATGAGGTTATCGGTTTGTTCGTCCTTCTTGTAACGTTCCTTCTGCTTGTTGACTTCATTCTAGTCACATAAGAATACCCAGTTACTGACTAGCTACTTTAAACATATTGGTTTTTGGGATGGTGTTTACCTGGAACAGATGTTTGAACTCAGTCGCCTGCTCAACAAGTTCACTTTGACCAATAAGACTGGGCGGGATAAACTTACTGTAAGGCAGATAATTTGCGAGTCCGTAAATTCTTCGACCAGCAACACGTCTATTGAAATAAATTTGTACGTAATTCGTTCAAGCATGTAGATGTCAACAAAAAAGTATTATAGTTTAAAAATTAGTTGTTCCTATCTGAATACAACTGTGCTACGTCTTTACCTTTGAGTTGTTACCAAAGGCGAGTTCATGCGAGAGTCGTTTGAACAAATCCGGTCACCGGTTATTATAGTCCACAGAGCGTTCAATGCAGCAATGTTGAACAGCCCATGAGGTGCTACAGGTTTTCCCACCTCCCGTCTATCATTGAAATTGTAAACTTGACGAAAAAATAATTATTATATTCCATTGACACTACTTTAAGCTGTTTAGCAATTCCGCAGTCTCGCTAGTGATGGTGTTCTCCAGAATAGACTTGCCGAAACCGAAGTCTCGCAGACTCCTCAACGCGAAACGACGCAGTTCTTCCCAGTCACAGCCTTGGCTAAATCCGACTCCTTTCAAGAGAAGAGGGTTTAGAAAAAAAAAACCTTGTAAAGCCTGGTTCCCATACTAGAAGCTAGACCGGCTAAAAGGCCACCAGATCAACCTTCATCTGGCCTGAGGCTTAAAGAGTAGTTGAACGAAGAGTATCAATTCTCTTAAAAGGCCTGATGTAATCTTTCATATAGCTATCTTTATTATTGGTGTTTGAAGGTACTGTACAATCTTTTTTATAATGTAAACTACGAAGAAGCATAGTGTTAGTAAAAAGAATTAATTCCTAATTTATGTAGTTATTCATTTTATCATATTGGTTCAAACTGATCTCTGTCCCCTCGTGACTCCGTCACTGGCTCGCTATTTGTTTTTATAATTTTAAGATTACTATTAACAATTAATAAACTATTACTTTACAAATAGTCATTTTTGATTGATAGTACTATTGATTATATCAGCTGATCCCTGCCGTACCTAACTTGTCTGAGATATGACCCTCCTTCTCTTTAGCCTCAGCTACCATGTACCTCTCTTTCCCAATTTGTACAGCTGCCACTACGGTTCCAAACTATTCCCCACAGTTTTATTTTACTTTTAGTTTTACAGTATTTTCACCTAACATTTTTTTATGGCCGATTAGTTTTCACTTACAGTCAGTTATGAGTAACGAATGTTGTTAATCTGCAGTATTTCACCATTACGTAGCACAGCAATATTCTTTCCATGCTTAAATTCTCGCATACTCATTAATATTCATCTCGTGTTCGAATCAAATGCACATTATCCAGTCAAGCGTCCTCGTTAGTGCCCTCACATGAATATCTCTCATTACTTTGCTTCAGTGCGCACATATGCTTCGGCATGCAGAAAGTCGGTCCTTATGTGTGCACTATCCTGTGTGTACAGAAATCCCCTTGTCCTGTTCAGTTTTCTTACAACTTTTTTTTATTTTCTTGCGTTCTTCTTCTTGCGTAACCTGCTAATCAGCTAGTTAAATCAAGCCCAAAAGAAATTGACCACGCATTAACTAAAAAACCAAAATGTTTTGGCGGTCCAGGGAAGACCAAGCAACTCTCCAAAGCTGCTCTAAGAAAACATGTTTCCTTAGTTGGATGACCTGGCCTGACAACTTTTCCTGACCGGGACCCTAATGAATACCCACGCTTAAATGATACTATAGACTCACCTTTATTGCCTCCTGATCGGACATGGAAAAAGTAAGTATCAGGTCTTCCGGAAAATGCCACTTCTCTGAAAGCATCTCTGATGGCACTGTAGCTATTCAAGACGACCATACGACGAAAAGGTCCGAAATTGATACTCATAATGTCTCCGTATTGTTTACCTAGTTCCATGAACTTTATGTGAGGCTCTCTCGTGAGGAACGGGAGATAACCCACAATAGGCAAGTTGGGTGGACCTATAATGATTAAACTATTTAGCTTACAAAATACTTTATATACGGTTAGTATTACCAGGTGGAAATCCATACGGTCTTTTCGTAATATGGTATAGAAGATAACTCAGTAAGAGACAGAGTGGTACTAAGATCATCATTTTCTTGGTTCACTGTGAGTTTGTGACCGATTCGAGCTTCTGCCAAGACGCAAGTAAAGATACAAGGAACGGGTGGTCAGTATTTGTAACAGCTATGTAAACCCTTTTCCCACCGACAGAAACGTCCAGCCCCATCACACATTTATTCGTACCACGATTTGTATGAACACGATCCGGAAAAGGGACCTCTTTATTCAGTAACGGTACATAGCTAGGCCGTAATGGAATCTTCCTTTTTAGGCAGTTCGCTGGGTAGTACACTGTTGCTGTTGCTAAAACTGCAGGCAATCAAACAGGAGCACGTCTTTACGGAATGGCCACTTATGAAAACCATACCTGATGTCACTACGGAAGCTAACGGTGTAGCGGTTCGTGTTTCCGCATAACCGAAGAATGTAGAAGCCGGGTAAATATCACTGTGGGGCTGGAAGAAACTGAAGCGAAGCGTTGTTTCACAAAATCAGCAAAGAAATTTCATGGGTTGTCTACACTGGAACCTAAACTTCTAGTAAAAAAAAAAAAAAAAAAACAAACTTGGTACTCTGGAATATGACTGTCCAGCAACAAGAACAGTTGATCCCATTACATGGGGACCAACGGGGGAGCAGTTTGGCTGTTATACAAACTAAGGGCATCGTGATCGAAGCATATATCTCTGAGGACTCGCGTTAAACAAGGGCTCCTGAACGGACAAAATTGCCCATTGAGGCATAGAACTTATATTTGAATACATAAGTACACGTAGTGTTTGGGTTTGAACGACAGAATTGTATTACGTCTTCATGCGACAAGAGCTCACGCTAGACTGACCTCGTACGTAACGCGTAACTCGTCTTGCTGCCCTTGTTTGCCCCAGGGTTTGCCCTGCGGGAATAGTTACCCAACATAGTGTTTTGGTTGTTTGTTCACTTTTGGTTCATTTGCATTTTATTTCTGTGAATGTTTCTTTTCAGGGCTGTGGCTATAGACCCTGTGCAACAAAATAGGGGTGGAGCTAATAAAACGAGTATCAGCCATATTGGATGGTAGCTGAGCCAGCTTGTACGGCTTGTTTACCTGCTGGTTCATTCGTTTCTTGCATTTGTGATGTGTTCACAATAGCACTATGGGAATTTTCTGTAGAATATTTGGCTGTTCAATCAGTAGTGGGCGCAATAATATTTTTTTCGTTTTCCCGCTATTGTTAAGGGACAGGGAACGGGAGCATCTTGAAGGTTCGTACGGAAAGATGACGCTTATGGCTCACAGGCATTTTCCCATTCAGTTCGGCTAAGTTCCGGTTCAAAAAACGTTTACATCGATACAAAAGAAAGGAGCTCTAATAGAAAAGTAGGTTTCTTTGATTGATTGAGGACAAAATTTTCAAACCTATTTTCTGTAGATAAACTTAGGAAAAAACTGAGGGATTACAAACGACCAATCCAACAAAGGTTTTCAAGGAGCCTCATGGGATCTGCTGGTATGCTATGCCAAATTTTTCACCTGAAATTTATACGTGCGAAACCATTCTACTTCGCAGAATTTACCTGTTTGAAACTTTTCCTTTCTGCTTTTGAACCGAATGAACGAGAAGAAAATAACACGAAAAAGGGGTCGAAATTAAGTTCACTTGGTTTGATGTCCCGGTTCGATTCACTTTAAGGATCGGGTAGTGATTCCACGGCTCGGTTTGGTTCACTGTTTCGAACAAACTGAACCGATTCACGGTTTGGCTTACAAAAAAGGTTTAATCCGCCCATCTCTGGATTTAAGCAAATTTCCTTAATGCATACATTAAATTTTCTAGGACAATCGCTATTTAATCGCGTTAACTTTACTTTATATTTTTCTCACACAATTTCTTCAAGTTTAAATGCATATTCAAAAAGAATAACTTGACGCATTCCGATTAGAAAACACTATTAGAACTTTGTTTATATCTGATTTCAACCAACGACAAAAGGCAGTCTGGCTCAGCTGCCATCCAACATGGCGGATACTCGTAAGCTCCGCCCCTCCTAGTTTTGTTGCATGGGCCTATAAAAGCGCCCCAGTTTTGCTAATTATTTTGAGTTCGCTTTGGGAAACAATAAAGACGGTTCTCAGTCGAATACTCGCTTCCTTCTATCCAGCTCCAGTCACCAGTTCTGTTAAGTAGTGCATCAAAGATTTTCCGCACATTACTCATTAGTCCCCACCGAATCAGGAATCACTGGAGACTCGGACGCTACTAGAAACTTAGCGATGCAGTGACGGGAGCCGTTGACACCGAGTCAGACCCCCCAGTACCTGAACCGAGTCTCTCAGCAAATATCACTGGAGGCGGATTGTATGCTACATACAAACGGAATTTTTTACTTAGACGACCGAAGGCGTCATTTGAGAGAGCGATGAACTATTTGCGACTACCATATCAATTGCCCTCCCTCTGCTTAACCTTGAGCAACTAGAGGGTGCTCTTCCGCAGTAAACCATATGAAGACATCGACTCTGTATTTACTGAAGAACCAGAGACAGTGTAGAACCCAAGCAACCTTTTCTACCAGAACTGGTTTTTTGGGGTCAGGAAAAGCATCTTAGAAAATCTTGATTTTAAATATAGCGAAGGAAAATCTTGTCGGTGCCAAACTACCACTTGATAGATATGACATTATACTTTAATTCTAGAATGGTTTGACGTGAAAATGTAGTGAAAATCTTAATGATGTAGAAGTTATTGGTGAGTGGCGGTTTCGGCATACCATACTTGCACAGACTTTATCAGCTTCGATCTTAATCCTGCTAGACTTGCAGGAAAGATTAATTGTAATGATTTTCCAACAAAATTCTCGTTACATTTGCGTTAAGAAATGTACTTTTAGAAAATTACGTTCAGTTCAGTTTTCATCCGGAGAGTTTGAATCATGCCAGTGCATAATGGGCAACTTAAATTGCAAACTGCCTAGAACTTGAGTTGGAAACTTATAAACTGATTTGGCACGTTTGTATTGTTTCTATATTTCTTTTTTGGCACTTGAAAAAGGCCAAAGCAACAGTTTCAACATGAAAATAAAAACAATTATTATTCTTTGTCGTTCCCAACAAACATTCATTGGTTCTTATATCCAGGAATGTGACTAAGTAGTAAATGACGATAGGTATCTAATTAACGTGCACTCTGTGATAAGCCAATCCTACGTGCACAACTTTCCGATAAATGCACTCTAACTACAATTGGCTATCGTGTTCATCGGAAAAACAAAATAATTCTACTACTGACATTACTTGCTCTGTATCTTCTTGGTTTATTTGTAGAGTTTGGTCAGTTTTAAAATTTGCCGCTGTCCAAAAATCTGTTTTCCCTTTTTCTACTTTTACCCTTACTTGCCTTCTGTAGTTAATACGTGAAAGTCACCGAGCAAAACGTGCAAATTTTCGTTTAACGAACAGTAGTTTCGAATGGTCGTGGTCGTCTTCTTATTCTTTGAAATTATTAAATTATAACTATCACGACCCAGGGAACAATTAAGTCACGAGCACTACGGTCTCGGTGCATACAGTGGAGTGTAACAGTCGGGAATGCTTCTGCATACTGAGCACTGTTTGTAATGTAAAGCGAGTAAATTTTTGGTACGAATCAAAAAAGACTTACTAAGGTACAGTCTCCAGCTCCTTACTACGACCAAACGCAGTACTCTAGCAGGCCTGTAAATAGGATACCGCTGATGTGGACACAATACCAGCTAAATCGCCATACTGGAGCAAAGTATTAGCATGCATCACCCTTTGTGCGGGTACAACCAAGTCACCAAACATCCAAGTTTCATTTCTGGAACATGTACATACGAAACATACATACGAGGCGAAATTTTCAATATAGCCTGAATATAGTTAACTTGTTCAGTATATAGTTTCATCGTATTTAGTTGATGAAGAGTTTAACAGCAGCTATCTTTACGATATCATTTATTGCCACTGCAGATTCCTAGTTTTCTAATTTGTTCTTCGGCGTGCTGGCTAGAAATAAGTGCTTACAGTAAATAGTTCCAAATACTCCCCGCTGTGTGTAAAGCGAATGATCGGTCAAGGTCGGAGTTGCACAAGCCTATAATGAACTTCGAATTTGGTTGTGGCCCTTGACTGTGGCCTACACTTCCTGCTTGACGAAGAGAGAAACTTGTAGTCTCCGCTTAAGGCTTAACTATACAAAGAATATATTTAGTTGTGATATTTTCGGCCTTGAAATCACATACAACTTTTGTTCTTCAAGGAAAACTCACCTCCGTCTTCACCTCCGAGGAGGGCAGGCACAACTTACCCTCCAGGCTTAAAGAGCGAAAGCTGCAGGTAAACTTCTATGGCTTCCACCTGAGAAACGGGGTGGAGCGGGCCTACCTGTCCAAGTTGTGTAAGACGAATATTCTCCTGGAAAATGCATAGCCACGAAACTTTCCTTGTGAAAACCAACGCTACCTAGCACTATGTAACTTTGTTGCAAAAAGCGTTACAGTTTTAAGCGGAAACCGTATTAGAATACCAACAGAGACCCTTCAAAGCTTGTTTTACTTGATCCCTTATGTTTACGCTGAAAAATTAACAGTGCCTCAGATGCTGCTTATCTCATACTCCCTGCCGTCAATCAAGTGTCGAGTTCTTACCTTGAACTTCCCCTTGAACTTCCAACAAAGTTCCAGACAGATGCAACGCAAAGTCGAATAGGCCTCCAACTTTAGGCCCACAAAGTCCCAGAGGCATAATCCTAAGAATATATAAAAACTTGCTCTTCCTGAAATGTTCTTCAGTTTTTTGAAAGGTTCCAAGCCTTTTAAAATGACAAGCCTACTGCGTATCTTCTGCTCTGTATTCTTGGTACTCGCGAGTCCTGGACATTGTTTTGCAGCTCCAGATAGTCTTGGTAGATTTTTTGCGTACTCGTCGACGTGTACGCAAACCCTTTCTGCCACAGCTACATTAACCAGCACCATTTACGAGACATGCGGCTACATCCCAACTACTGCTCTGGGGGTTTGTTCAACGTCCCAAGCAAGAAACCTGCATCCCACACACGGTGGCCCGATCATCGAGCCGACTGAAGTTTCAAGGTAGTGATAACATTCGATTAGATTCAACAACATTAACCAAAATTTACAATTACTTACAGGAACACGAGAGATATAACGGACACACCGCAAGATCCGATAATTTTGGACTCGGGAGTACCAGACCAAAGTGGTACTGCTCAATCAACGGTCGATGATGCTGCTGGGTCTCCCAGACTCTTCACCAATTTGCTAGGAGGTCTTCAGATACCCTTTTCCAGTGTGTCTTGTAGCTCTTCTTACTTATCTACATCTCGTACAACGGCTACCTACACTATCAGTAGCCCGTACACGTGCGTCAATACAAACCCGGTTAAGCTGTTCCCTGTTTATGGAAAAGGAGACTGTGGTTCAGCCAGCATTTGTGCATCAACAACAACCATTTACACGACTTCCACTACGATAAATACCATCGGAACATGCGGAACTATTCCGGCCGGTAATCTTCCACAATGTGCAGCGCGACGATCCGCTATTGACTCAACTTCAGTTGAAAGGTGTACTAAAAGGTTTTCATAATTTTTTCCACCGTTACGAATTCACTTTCTCTTTTAAGTGCGGAGACAACGACTAAGCCAGAAAAGATTTACCAAGACCGAGTTCCAAATATCGAATCTTCACTGCCGTTACCGCGCGAAGAAAACAGGGTATCAAGAGCCGGCGACTGCATTCCGTATACCGTCACGTCACGGTCCACGGCACTGATCTCCTCTACTACTATCGCGACAAGTGCTTATACTTGTTATAACGCGCAGAATGCTTATTCACCATCCTACGATCGGAGCTTTTGTACGGCTGCAGAGAAAGACATCCCCGGCAGCTGTACCGTATTCCGAGATGTAACAACCGGAACGTTTACATCCCCCAACTATCCAAATAACCACCCTGCGAATGCCAACGTTTGCTGGGTCATCATTGCTCCAGCAGGGAAAACCATCTCGCTTACTTTTACTGACTTTTTTGTGGAAGTTCCTATAGGGGCACCTGGAATCATAATTGAAGACAAAATAGCGTTTTGTTCGGCTGATGCTGTAACGGTATGTTCAAGATTTTCTTCCATGTTTGAAATTCCGTCAGTTTTCCTATTTTCTCCATTTAGGTTTACGATGGAACTTCAGCATCGACGAGCTCAACTACGAAAACAGTATGCGGCGGGAGAGGCCAGAGCACATTCTCGTCCACGTCAAATTACATGTACGTCGTATTCAAAAGTAACAATAATGGCGTAGAACTAAGTGGCTTTTCAGCCAATTTCAAAACAGTTTAAATGGGTTCTTTGTTTATGAAACACTTCTTGACAAACTGCATTGCTCTGTTGAATGGTTATACACGATTTACAGGACGATATGCCGCCCTTCATGCATGACAAGTTGATTCCTTCTTTCCCAGCTCGGGATGTCTTTAGGATATCCTCAGCTACACTTTGAAATGATAAAAACGGCAAATGGAGCTGTATAGACATACCGTTTGCTGTTCTAATTAAGTCCTAGAGAAATCATGAACATTCCCAGCGTGTGTATATGTGCTTATTTTGGGCTAACATCTAGTAAAATAGGATGAACACTAAAAGTGAGATTTAAGTATTTTGGAAGGAATGCTCGGCCTGTTGCTAGGAGGGTAAAAAATCTGCAACGAAAGTAGATTTTTTTCTTGTTTAACGAAAAAGGTTACATAAACTATTTAGTATGGGGTTACAAGGGTGCAGTAGCAGTTTGTAAGGAAAAAATGCTACGGATCACTGCAACCATTGCACCCATGCTACAAGCCACTGGGTGCAATAGAGACAAGCATTGACCTGCTGCGTAAGTATAGTGGTTGTGCCAGGATACTGCAGATTTTCAGTTAAAAGAACTTTAACTTAATTTTATCCATTTCAGTTTATTCAGTCACGCTGTATTTGTGTAGCCCACTTTAAGTGTTAAGTGTTTTTTCCTTAATTAAGTACAGTAGTGCCTGTTTGGATTCAGGATCACAAGCTTATTACATCCACCGAATTTCATTTTCAATGTATTGTTCCTTTTTAATTCTCTTATATCTGTATTAAAACTCGCAGTTTTCAGGATCAGTTTGTACTCTGACTTTTAGAATACGAACTTCGCACAAAATTCAGATTATTTTCTCAATCCTTACAACTAGAAGGCGGAAACACATAAACTCTTTTCGAGGACCAAAACACTTCATCAAATTTACAATTTAGATGAGTGATTCCATGGAGGATGAATGCAGCAATTGTCTTAATTTAAAATATTTTTTTGTGCAGTTACGTAGCTCTGTCCTTTCATGGGGGAACTTCTGCACAACATCAGGATTCTCGTTGAGGTCAGGAACCTTTACAGTCATAAGAGGAACGGGATCGTCCTCTTGGAGTTCATTGCTAACAAATTCCGCGGCTTCAAGTGAACAGCACAATGGCTATGTGAATGGTTCGTTAGAGCCAAGAACGGAATAGCGTCTTCAACAAAAATACCTGGTGGAGCTCTGCAAAGTGCTTTTCAGGTTGGCTCTCTTGAACTGCTGCCAGTGCGTCTAGCCCCGAGTGGAAGAGTTGGAGAGGAGTTCTGTTCTGCTCTTTACTGATTGGATGGTTATTCCAACTGAGGATAAACTCTTGAATCGATTTTCGTAAAAGCGGCGTGAATATGTAGTGTAGGGCAGAAAGGTCGAGCTCACTGTCGGGATCGAGTATCCGAGCGTTCTCCATCTGGCTATTTTGAAGTGAGAGATGGCTTTGGATTGTCAAACAATGAGTAGCGTTCAATTATATCCTTACTAAAACAGTTCATGGAAAGTAGCGGTGCAGGTCCGGGTTACATCACGCCACAGACGTTCAATTCGCACATTGTGCACAGACTTCCCTGGAATAAAGCTTCCCCTGCTATCTCCCCTCTTGTGCAGCATATAATCCCCGACGCGGCATATTTTCCCCCCCCACGGTCAGATATTCAAAGGGATAGTATGCAAATCTAGATTGGAAACACATTTGTATTATGAATACCTCAAGCGTGATGGAACACCCCATGAAACAACGCTGCCCATGAAGAGACAAAGAACCGTGGAGGCCCGGTTGTTGTTCGAAGCGTCAAGGAATGTAATTAATCTTGAGTATCCATCAATACCACCGTGGATAACGATTTTCCACCTAGGAGGGCAGGAGGGGAGTGAAAAAATCTGAAACAGGTAAATCAAAATTAACCTAAAACATATTTAATTACCTTATGAGCTTGTGGTTTCCATCAATATGTACTAAGGACAAAGGGGCACGGACTTTGTATGGGCGACGCTTAAAACGGCCTGGCAGCTTCGGAAGAGGACCTTTCACTGCTTGGTATGCTTTGAGGAGCTTGTTCGAGGACACTTTAATACCCTTTCCAGCAAGATTGCCTCGAAATATTTTGAAACCTCAAATAGCAGCTGCTGTTATAAGAAAAAAAAACATTTATAGTTAATGTAGGTTTTACCCATTGCGGGCAGCACATTTGCAGTCTCTCTTACGACATCCATGAGCTGATCTTCAGACATTAAACTGTGACCATCATCTTTGGTTGCTGGGCAACCATTTTCAGCAGCTTCATTTTGCTTCGCTTCTCGCAAGCGGCGCTTAATTGTATCCTTGGAAACTCCAAGACTATGACCAATAGCACTGTACGACAGACCTCTGGCTAGATAAAAAAAAAAGAAAAACAGAATTGAAAAATAACAGGCTGATTCACCAAAAGTAGTTCAGATTGTTGCTAAGCGAACACATAAAAAGATTGTGGATCTTCCGATCACCGGCAAATCTTGGGGAAAAAAGGATACCTTTAAGTGTTAAAACTGTTTCCAAAGAAACATCCTTTTTAGGTGGCATTTTAAATAATATCAATGGAGTAAAAGAAGGAACGCGTTGAAAAACATCACATTGTTCTAGCAGTCGAAAACTAATTTTTCCCCGCGTTCATAGGCCCGTGCGGATTCGGTTACTATACTAATCGGTAACCGCCTACTGATGTAGGATCCAAGTAGCCGGTTCTTTCTTTTGAGTAACCGGCTACCCGGGCGGTTACTTCCTTCCTTACATAAATCGAACGGTTTTAAACAAAGTTAAGATACAGATTAACTGACTCGTCGAAAATATGGATAATTAATCTATTGCTGACTTTCCCAAGGTCTTAATTAGTGAGTTAAAGGAAAATTAATCTAAGAGCCACTACGCCACCTAGTGGCAGAAAACTGAAGCGACTCGTACACAGTCAGCTAAGTCCTATGTTTAACTTTGGAAACAATATTTGACAGGTAAAAAAGACAAATCTCATGTCCCAGTTAGTAAACGTGTATTAGTGAAGGAATAAACTACAAAATGTAATGAAACAAAGATGCAAAATGTGGTTTTAAATTTTTATGAAAAGTAACCGGAATCGTAACCGAGTAACCGTATACTGGCTAAAGATTCGGAATCGGTAACCGGTTACTACCATGATCAAATTGTTATCTTGAATGAGGAAGCGCGCGTTTTAAATGTAACAAGAGATAATACACCTAGTGAAACTTTCGAAGTTAGATATATCAAATGAAAATGTGTCTTTTCCCCAAATCTGCACATTACACCTTAACTCAATCAATGCAACGTGAAAAGTAGGGGGAAATCACAGGGTTTAGCGGTGGAGTGTTAATTTCATTCAAATTTACGGTAATCAATCGCACTGCTCCTGAAGACTGGACCGTATCAACACCTGCAGACGACTGATTCACGATTACACAGCAACGTAACAGCCACACCACCTACTACAGTTTCAGGTACGCCCAATCAGAAGGCGGGTCGAGTCAGTTTTGGTGCTGCTGAAAACTTTTCCACCTGCCACACCACTCAGTCTCGGCGACGAGGTCCTAGGCGCGGGCCTCATCGTTGGGCGCACTGCGCGGACAGAGGCTAGAAACGCTGCAGAACACTGGGCAAGACGAGGGCTTCGAGCATGTCCTGTTGGTCGTGGGTTTTGACTGAATCACAGATCTTGTGTTGCGGCTTCCTGTGAACAGACAAAAAGAACAATTAAAATCAAATTAACAAGGAGAGTCTCATTTAAACTACCTGTTTTTAGTGGATGGCACGCTGTGCGGATGGAAGTAAGAATTGCAGTGGAACAATGGACAAGACGAGCACTACGAACAAGTCCTGTTGGTCTAGGGCCTAGCCCAAATCGAAGATGTTGGGACCCGGCTTCCTGTGGACAGACAAGAACAACTGAAGTCAAATTAAATGATGAAAATCTGACCTCAACTACCTGTTTTCGCGTCAGCTGGCACGCTGGGCTAATGGCGGCAAGAAACGGGAGCGGAACGCTGGGCGAGACGAGTCCCCTTAGTCTATGGCTTGGTCTGACAACCTGTTTAGAATCACCCGGCCTGCTGTGCGGATGGAGCTTGAAACGCAGCAGAACACTAGGAAAGAGGAGCGGTTCGGGCATGTTCCGTTGGTCCGGGACTTCAACCAAATCGCACATGCTAGATTGCGGCTGCCTGTTGACAGAGAGAAAACAACTGAAGTCAGATAAACTGAAAGAGTCTAAATTAGACAACCTGTTTTGAGCGGACGGCACACTGTGCGGAAGGAAGCAAGAATCGCAGCGGAACACTGAGCAAGACTAGCCCACGGACAACCCGAGGTGGTCTGTGGCTTAACCAGACAAACTGTTTCGAATCAGCTGGCCGGCTGCGCGGAAGGAGTCAAGAAACGGGGGTGGAACGCTGGGCGAGAGGAGTCCCAGAATCAAGTCCTGTTGGTCTAGGGCCTGGCCCAAATCGCAGAAGTTGGGTCCCAGCTTGCTGACGACAGACGAAAACAACTAACTTCAGATTAAATTATAACAATCTAGCCTCGGCTACCTGTTTTGAGTCAGCTGGCCCCGCTGTGCGAATGGGGGCAAGAACCGCAGCGGAACGCTGGGCAAGACGAGCGCTTCGGACGTGTCCCGTTGGCTTTGACGAAGCCGCAGTTGTTCAGTCGCGGCTACCTGCGGACAAAGAGAAAACGACTGAAGTCAAAACGAATACTAAAGATCTGAGCTAAACTACCTGTTTCGAGTCGGCTGGCACGCTGTCCAAACGGAGGCGAGAACTGCAGCGGACGCTGGCCGAGACGAGCACTTTGGACGAATCTCCTGCCAATGTTGACGAGAGCCCGAAAAGGAGTTTCCGGCCAAGTTACCGTAAAGGCAAAGGAGCTTCCTCAACACTCTTTCGTCTGTGCGTGAGCTTCAGAGAGGAAAAAGGTTGACCAGGTGTCTTTCCTTGGACAAGAGCCTACGCCAAATTATACTCGGTTTAACTAATCTTAAACATAACAAAATTATTTTGCTTACCTTCTCGATTTCCACACGACTGTAGCGTGGGAAAAGTAAATTAAACCAGTTCAGCATTTCAAATTGTAATATTAGCGGGAACCCAGCCAAGCGGAGCCAGTGGGCCATTTTTGGCTCAGGTTGACCATTTTCAAATTTTGGCCCTGGTCTAGCCCGGATGCGGCCTGAGTCAAATGAAGAGGGCGGGGCGGGGCCGAGGGAGCCGCCCCCTGGACCCTCGAGGTCCAACTCTTCCACTCGGGGCTAGACGCACTGGCAGCAGTTCAAGAGAGCCAACCTGAAAAGCACTTTGCAGAGCTCCACCAGGTATTTTTGTTGAAGACGCTATTCCGTTCTTGGCTCTAACGAACCATTCACATAGCCATTGTGCTGTTCACTTGAAGCCGCGGAATTTGTTAGCAATGAACTCCAAGAGGACGATCCCGTTCCTCTTATGACTGTAAAGGTTCCTGACCTCAACGAGAATCCTGATGTTGTGCAGAAGTTCCCCCATGAAAGGACAGAGCTACGTAACTGCACAAAAAAATATTTTAAATTAAGACAATTGCTGCATTCATCCTCCATGGAATCACTCATCTAAATTGTAAATTTGATGAAGTGTTTTGGTCCTCGAAAAGAGTTTATGTGTTTCCGCCTTCTAGTTGTAAGGATTGAGAAAATAATCTGAATTTTGTGCGAAGTTCGTATTCTAAAAGTCAGAGTACAAACTGATCCTGAAAACTGCGAGTTTTAATACAGATATAAGAGAATTAAAAAGGAACAATACATTGAAAATGAAATTCGGTGGATGTAATAAGCTTGTGATCCTGAATCCAAACAGGCACTACTGTACTTAATTAAGGAAAAAACACTTAACACTTAAAGTGGGCTACACAAATACAGCGTGACTGAATAAACTGAAATGGATAAAATTAAGTTAAAGTTCTTTTAACTGAAAATCTGCAGTATCCTGGCACAACCACTATACTTACGCAGCAGGTCAATGCTTGTCTCTATTGCACCCAGTGGCTTGTAGCATGGGTGCAATGGTTGCAGTGATCCGTAGCATTTTTTCCTTACAAACTGCTACTGCACCCTTGTAACCCCATACTAAATAGTTTATGTAACCTTTTTCGTTAAACAAGAAAAAAATCTACTTTCGTTGCAGATTTTTTACCCTCCTAGCAACAGGCCGAGCATTCCTTCCAAAATACTTAAATCTCACTTTTAGTGTTCATCCTATTTTACTAGATGTTAGCCCAAAATAAGCACATATACACACGCTGGGAATGTTCATGATTTCTCTAGGACTTAATTAGAACAGCAAACGGTATGTCTATACAGCTCCATTTGCCGTTTTTATCATTTCAAAGTGTAGCTGAGGATATCCTAAAGACATCCCGAGCTGGGAAAGAAGGAATCAACTTGTCATGCATGAAGGGCGGCATATCGTCCTGTAAATCGTGTATAACCATTCAACAGAGCAATGCAGTTTGTCAAGAAGTGTTTCATAAACAAAGAACCCATTTAAACTGTTTTGAAATTGGCTGAAAAGCCACTTAGTTCTACGCCATTATTGTTACTTTTGAATACGACGTACATGTAATTTGACGTGGACGAGAATGTGCTCTGGCCTCTCCCGCCGCATACTGTTTTCGTAGTTGAGCTCGTCGATGCTGAAGTTCCATCGTAAACCTAAATGGAAAAAATAGGAAAACTGAGGGAATTTCAAATATGGAAGAAAATCTTGAACATACCGTTACAGAATCAAGCGCACAATACCCTACTCTGTCTTCAATTAAGACCTTATTGATCGCTACAAGAGCTTCCACAAAAAAGTCAGTAAAAGTAAGCGAGATGGTTTTCCCTGCTGGAGCAATGATAACCCAGCAAACGTTGGCATTCGCAGGGTAGTTATTTGGATAGTTGGGGGATGTAAACGTTCCGGTTGTTACATCTCGGAATACGGTACAGCTGCCGGGGATGTCTTTCTCTGCAGCCGTACAAAAGCTCCGATCGTAGGATGGTGAATAAGCATTCTGCGCGTTATAACAAGTATAAGCACTTGTCGCGATAGTGGTAGTGGAGATCAGTGCCGTGGACCGTGACGTGACGGTATACGGAATGCAGTCGCCGGCTCTTGATACCCTGTTTTCTTCGCGCGGTAACGGCAGTGAAGATTCGATATCTGGAACTCGGTCTTGGTATAGCTTTTCTGGCTTAGTCGTTGTGTCCGCACTTAAAAGAGAAGGTGAATTCGTAACGGTGGAAAAAAATATGAAAACCTTTTAGTACACCTTTCAACTGAAGTTGAGTCAATAGCGGATCGTCGCGCTGCACATTGTGGAAGATTACCGGCCGGAATAGTTCCGCATGTTCCGATGGTATTTATCGTAGTGGAAGTCGTGTAAATGGTTGTTGTTGATGCACAAATGCTGGCTGAACCACAGTCTCCTTTTCCATAAACAGGGAACAGCTTAACCGGGTTTGTATTGACGCACGTGTACGGGCTACTGATAGTGTAGGTAGCCGTTGTAAGAGATGTAGATAAGTGAGAAGAGCTACAAGACACACTGGAAAAGGGTATCTGAAGGCCTCCTAGCAAATTGGTGAAGAGTCTGGGAGACCCAGCAGCATCATCGACCGTTGATTGAGCAGTACCACTTTGGTCTGGTACTCCCGAGTCCAAAATTATCGGATCTTGCGGTGTGTCCGTTATATCTCTCGTGTTCCTGTAAGTAATTGTAAATTTAGGTTAATGTTGCTGAATCTAATCGAATGTTATCACTACCTTGAAACTTCAGTCGGCTCGATGATCGGGCCACCGTGTGTGGGATGCAGGTTTCTTGCTTGGGACGTTGAACAAACCCCCAGAGCAGTAGCTGGGATGTAGCCGCATGTCTCGTAAACGGTGCTGGTTAATGTAGCTGTGGCAGAAAGGGTTTGCGTACACGTCGATGAGTACGCAAAAAATCTACCAAGACTATCTGGAGCTGCAAAACAATGTTCAGGACTCGCGAGTACCAAGAATACAGAGCAGAAGATACGCAGTAGGCTTGTCATTTTAAAAGGCTTGGAACCTTTCAAGAAACTGAAGAACATTTCAGGAAGAGCAAGTTTTTATATATTCTTAGGATTATGCCTCTGGGACTTTGTGGGCCTAAAGTTGGAGGCCTATTCGACTTTGCGTTGCATCTGTCTGGAACTTTGTTGGAAGTTCAAGGGGAAGTTCAAGGTAAGAACTCGACACTTGATTGACGGCAGGGAGTATGAGATAAGCAGCATCTGAGGCACTGTTAATTTTTCAGCCTAAACATAAGGGATCAAGTAAAACAAGCTTTAAAGGGTCTCTGTTGGTATTCTAATACGGTCCGATTAAAACTGTAACGCTTTTTGCAACAAAGTTACATAGTGCTAGGTAGCGTTGGTTTTCACAATGAAAGTTTCGTGGCTATGCATTTTCCAGGAGAATATTCGTCTTACACAACTTGGACAGGTAGGCCCGCTCCACCCCGTTTCTCAGGTGGAAGCCATAGAAGTTTACCTGCAGCTTTTACTCTTTAAGCCTGGAGGGTAAGTTGTGCCTCCCCTCCTCGGAAGTGAAGACGGAGGTGAGTTTTCCTCGAAGAACGAAAGTTGTATGTGATTTCAAGGCCGAAAATATCACAACTAAATATATTCTTTGTGTAGTTAAGCCTTAAGCGGAGACTACAAGTTTCTCTCTTCGTCAAGCAGGAAGTGTAGGCCACAGTCAAGGGCCACAACCAACTTCAAGTTCATTATAGGCTTGTGCAGCTCCGACCTTGACCGATCATTCGCTTTACACACAGCGGGGAGTATTTGGAACTATTTGCTGTAAGCACTTATTTCTAGCCAGCACGCCGAAGAACAAATAAGAAAACTATGAATCTGCAGTGGCAATAAATGATATCGTAAAGATAGCTGCTGTTAAACTCTTCATCAACTAATACGATGAAACTATATACTGAAACAAGTTAACTATATTCAGGCTATACTGAAAATTTCGCCTCGTATGTATATAGGTACATGTACCAGGAATGAAACTTGGATGTTTGGTGACTTGGTTGTACTCATAGAAAGGGCGATGCATGCGAATAGTTTGCCCCAGCATGGCGGTTGAGCTGGTATTGTGTCCACATCAACGGTGTCCTTATCTATACGCCTGCTAGAGTACTGCGTTTGGTCGTACTAAGGATCTGGAGACTGTACCTTAGTAAGTCTTATTTGATCCGTACCAAAAATTTACTCGCTTTCCATTACAAACAGTGTTCAGTATGCAGAAGCATTCCCGACTGTAACATTCCACCGTATGCAGCGAGATCATAGTGCTCGTGACTTTATTGTTCGCTGGGTCGTGATAGTTTTAATTTCAAAGAATAAGAAGACGACCACGACTATTCGAAACTACAGTTCGCTAAACGAAAAATTTGCACGTTTTGCTCGGTGACTTTCACGTATTAACTACAGAAGGCAGTTAAGGGTAAAGGTGGAAAAAGGGAAAACAGATTTTTGAACAGCGGCAAATTTTAAAACTGACCAAACTCTACAAATAAACCAAGAAGATATAGAGCAAGTAATGTCAGTGGTAGAATTATTTTGTTTTTTCGATGAACACAAGAGCCAATTGTAGTTAGAATGCATTTATCGAAAAGTTGTTGCATGGAGGATTGGCTTATCACAGAGTGCACGTAAATTAGATACCTATCGTCATTTACTACTTAGTCACATTCCTGGATAAAAGAACCATTGGATTTTTGTTGGGAACGACAAAGAATAATAATTTTTTTTTTTATTTTCATGTTGAAACTGTTGCTTTGATTTTTTTTCAGTTGCCAAAAAAGAAATATAGAAACAATACGCTGGCATCCGGGAAAAAACACCAGCAAATGGCGGAAGGTTTTTGGTGTTTGACAGGAAAATTTCTTATTGGATCTACCAAGTAGAATCTACGGCAGGCAGCTGAAAGTCTCGCTGACAAATACTCTTCTGATGTTTCAAAACAGGATTTCGTAGAGCAACTTGAAATTTTGAAACATCAGATTGACAATGTTGTCGAGAAACTAGCTGAAATGATGCCAATTGACTTGTTGTTTCATTAGAACTAGAAAACTGGAGAGTGAATTTTCATGTGTGGACATTATCCTACGTATTTTCCTTACATTTCTCATCACAATCGCTTCATGTGAACGATCCTTCAGCGAGCTAAAATTAATTAAGAATAATCTTCGGTCAACCATGGCGCAAGATTGACGATCAAACTTGGCTCTTCTGTCGGTTGAGTATGATTTCGTTGTAAAACTGCAAGACGGAAACTTGTTTGAGTCCATTATAGATGACTTTGCTTCCCGCAACTCAGTTCGGCAACACGACTTCTAGTTTATTCCTAGATGGCCGTTGTAATATTTCATACCGTATCGTTCTTTTGTAACTTTTCTTCCGTAGCTTGTAGCAGTTATTCCCAGTAGTTTCCTTATGCAATTGTTGGTGTCATTACTGTGTTTCATGATTCAGATAAACAAGACCGCCTGTTACTGCCTTACTACACTATTGACGCATCCTGACTCGCTGTCTACAAGAAACATCCCAGTATAACTGCGGTTGCTATAGCCCTCTTACGGGGTGTGGGGCGGCATTCTGTTCACGTTCCCTGGGCGGCAGTTTTACGGCACTGCACATTGCAACTATGAAACGGGCGCCTGGCATGGTGGAGCTAGACAAATGGCTTAAGAACATTTGTATTCCAAACTTTAGAGTTTAAGAAAAGTTTTAAAACTCGAATCACGTGAAATGTCAGTTTCCAAAGTTGTAAAATATTTTTAGAAACTGAATGTAAAGGTAAAACTTGGAGAAAAAAAGTATGTAATAAATTTTTGCTTCCTCACTTCCCAAAAAAAACGCATAGAAACAATAATTTCACGCTCTGAACTCGGTCAAGCACTGACGTCACGATTCCTAGAGCCGAGTATTCCCTTGAATGTAGCCGCTTGCCATGAGTCAACCTTTATATGGACCAACCTTGCTCTGAAACCACTATTCCTTTCTAATTCGTCATAGTTCAACAAATGTCCGGTAGGTGGCGTGCCATTGTTGATCATTATATACAATTAGGAATACTTCAGTAATGGGCATATTATTCCCACTAAGTAATTACACGCAGACCTTATGCTTACATATTATATGTATAACATGTAGAAATAAATATTGGTGCAGTTGTAATAGAGTCGTTGAAATGCGTGCGAAATACATACTACTTACTAACAGAATTCCTACGACTGCTGCATTTCATGGTTTAAGTTTTATTATTTGTACATACAGTTGGTTCATGAAATATGCTCATAGAAGTTCACTTATTGAATCAAAAATTTACCGTTAGATGGCGTTCGCTTCTCCGTCCTAACAAAAAGAGATGGCCGAACTGTTCATTTCTTGGGCATTTCACATTGAATGCTTAACTAACTATTGTGCAAAGTACTTCTCGTAGTGGCCCATTAAAAAAGAGATGGCATTAAAAACGTCACATCACGCACAACCTCCGCGGGAAAATTTCTTTTATTCACCAAATAAAAAGCTCAACCTGGTGAGGATCGCCGCAGCAACAGCTGTTTCTGATGGCCACAAAACCACCGCAAAACTCGACCATTAACGCATTGAAGAGGGTCGTGGATATGGAAAATGGCAATATATACATAAATTGTATTTCCTAGCAGCCCCTCGTTATTGGCCATTAGCGCCACTTGCTCTTTTTCGCACATGATGCGTCATAAGCCCCCACATATTCTTAACGACTCCCTGCGGAAGCGTTTACGAACCAAGGATTGGATATCGACGCTGGATTATTTTCATTTCGAACTATGTAGACCCCGGTCCCATAAGTTTCATTAATAAAGCCTGTGTTAACAAAGGGAAAGCATAACGTTAATCTGCTAGTAATGTTCCTGTGACAGCCATATATTTGACCGGACAATAGCAGCGCGGTTCTCCATAAGCTTTCCAAGGGTAGGGATGTGTGTAATGAACCCCCCTAGTTTTTCGGAGGGACCAAACGCACTCTGAGTCACACTTTGCTTATGAAGATATCATGCAGGCTTTTAATGCCTCCCTTCTCTCTCTCTCCGTCCCCAAGAGAAATTCAAATATTTTTTCATGAAAAGAGCCTGTGTGTGATGGGCTTATCTCGTGTCTGTTGAAAAATCAGTCCATCGAGTCGTGTTCGATCCCCTGGATCCTAGTTTCTATAGGGAATAGATTCTCTAGGGGTATTATGTGGACAAAAAGTATGGGCCTGTCAGGATTCCCTTGTTATCACGTCAGGCTGTATCCCTGATGTAATCAAAAGTTAATTGAAGTGGCTTTACTTCTGCCACGAGTTTTCAAGTTTAGTTTTTTTGTAGGTTAGCTACTTGACTTTATGTGTGCATTAAAGAGTTCTTATCGCAGTTTTAGTCTCGAGTGTTTACACCATAAATTCTTGGGAGAGAATCATAAATGCATAAAATAATCTATGTCATGCGATACTGCTCTTGCTTCTGGTTTGTTTACACTCATAACTCACGAAACAGACGACGAAAAAAAGCGTTTAATTTGGCTGGTTTCAGATGGACTCGAGAAACTCGAGACCTTTTTGATGAGTGACACAAAGAAAAAGTTTTTACTCGGAAAAAACTGGAAAATTTTCAAGTGTTGTTTTTCAAATAAAGGATCAAAACAAACGTCGTCCGCTGCAACAATCTGGTTTACGTCAGCCAAGCAACAACATTTCAAAATCTTTCTATTTCTTCTCCAAGGTTTTTCTATTCAGATCCAAAACGTGGGAGCCCGGACAAAATGTTTAGACAACTCTCAATCAACAATTACTCAGTAACTTTTCTCTCTCTTTCATTTCTCTTCTGGTGACGAATTGTGACAAAAAATCTTTTCTCTGTGTTTTGGGAATTTGTTTTCCCGCGATTGCACGGCTGAAGAAGAAGAAAAGAGTGGAAGCAGACGAAAAAGATTCAGAAGAAAGGGCGTGAAGAAAAGGATCTTTTCAAGTGGATGCAACAAAAGCAAGTGTATACAGTCGTGACTTGACTGACTAAACACATCCTTTTTGCCAGTTGTTATCTGCTTTTGAAGCTAGTGCTGCCTCGCCTCGACTCCATCATGACTTTTCCAAAGTCCGATTCATTTGCTGCAGTGAATGGAAGCAAATATTTTCCAAGACAAACTTCATTAAAACCCTATTGACGAAGAAGAAGAGCCAAGTCTTGGACTTGACACACCACATGATGGTGGCGATGATAGCAAACGGAAAAAAATGGCGAGCGATGAAAAGGTGGCATGTAGCAGTTGATGTTTGCCTTATGGTTGGTATAGGAAAAAGGCGTTTTTAATCCAAATAAACGTGGAGCCAGTGCAAACAATGGATGACCGTGCTGCTTGTTAATGTCTATTTTGGCAGCCATTTCCTTGCCTCTAACCTCTGGTTCAGCATAGCAAACTACCACGCCCTGTACTCTTACCCTTGCCCGCAAACCCTTCAATTTGACATTATTTATGACTTCTTATCCTCTGGGGCCAAATCATAAGTATTCTGAAACAAAAGGCCCTTCATCACCCGCAGCACTCCCTAACAGTCCCAGAACAAAAAGAACGATATGTTACTTGCAAAATCCGGCTTCATTTATCACCCACTCTTTTTCATTTAGGTGTTGCTTTATCGCTGCCGATGAAAACTCAGTCCACCCTGCAAACTAATTAAGTTTTCCCAACAGCAGACAGCGGACAAGTGTGTTTGTCCTGTCAGTTTCGGGTTGAACCGGGTGACGCGCGTTTGTCAACAAATGGCTGCCACTAATCGAAAACCACTACGCTGTTTACACAATATGCACAATGTGAATTTACAACATGTGCGTGACACCCTGTTTGTTTTCATTTCCAACCTCGATTCAACTCAAAATAAACTTCTCCAAGACCTCTCACTACCCAGTCCTCTGCAATATTGCAAACAAAAGGTGGCCATGTTTACGAAAACATTAACGAGCGCCATCTAGTGGGGATTTCCTGAACTACCAGTGGGCGCCATTATTAGCCTTTAGTTTATGATGGCGAATGGACTGGAGGGAAGTGAAAAAAGTGCAGATTAAAAAGAATGAAAAGGTAAACTAGCGGCCTTGAGGGGAGATTAAACGATTAAAGCCAAAAGGACTGGAGGCGTTTGCACGGCGCAGCGTTGAATGGATGATTGCCCCGGAGAAAATTCAGTGTTCGTCTGCTATGGGGACGGCCGCCGCTTCTTTTGTCCGAGCAGACAAAAAGTACAAACAAGCCGCTGTTTGGCTTTTGCACATCACGCAATTAGCCACTTGCTGCAATGATTTGACCCCCGAACGTAGAAAAATCGACTTGTCTTGTGGGTTAATTGCTTTATTCCCTGCCCTCTTGCCCGGCCGCCGTTTGTCTTCAATCAGACACCAAACTACCGGCATCGTTCTGCTCAAAGAGATCGATCCATCTTGTCGTGGTTAACACTGTGATCCTTACAAGAATCTGATCTGATCCCCCAGGTCGATCGTTCTCTCTTACCACGTCCCTCCCAGTTATTTTCACTTTGCGAGCATGGCCTGTGGGTCTCGTTTTAAACTTACGATGAAAATGGACCGTGCTTTTGCAATAAATTAAATGCGAAGTGAATCACGATTGTTAACAAAGGCAAAGGGTGGGAATAACTTTCTGGTCAAGCGCCGATGGCTTCTTCAGATAGGCAAGCCGTTCTGTTAATCGATTTCTGCCACGAAAGTGCCGGAGCCCTTCACTTATATTTTTCAATTTATTTTTCAAACCCTTTTTCGGCTCGTATATAAGTTGTTGTATTACAACCAGTCACGTGACTCCACAGCTCCGTCCAATCAAGAAAACGAGAAAATAAAATAAGAGTTTTATGGCTTGTGCTGCGTGACACAAAAGGAATCGACAAGCGGGATAATAATTTCCAATCTGCCCTATTCAAATTGGCTGCGCTTTTTCTCTCCTCAACGTTTTTCTGGAACCGTTTTTGGGAAAGGACTTTTCAAGTGGGAATCGAATGACCAAAGGATAAATCTGTAAAACGACCCTGCCAAAGTCAATGCAACAAGAAAGAATAAGTTTGCAAACGACATGTTTATGCGCTGAAGGTTCTAACAGAGTTAGGTCATTTGTTAGGTTAGGTTAGCGTTTAGAAATTGTAAGGGGGGATTTTTCAGGTTTTTAACGGGATTTTTCAGGGTACTTTCAGGCTATTTCGGGGGATTTTTCATTGGGGAATTTTACTGATGAAATAAACCGTGTGGTCGGGTTGATGTTTTCTGGGTCGTGGTCCTCATGAAAAAGTGTTAAAGGAAAAGTCCCAATGAAAAATCCTGATAAATGGCTGTGGCTTTAATTCCAGGTCTGCCGCGGGGCCGGCTATTTATCACGTAGTAATCATATAACGAGGGATTTTCACCAACAATAGCCATGCGAGAAAACAAGTCTAACAGAGTCGTTAGAACCCGATTTTATACTGTTTAACCAAGGTGATAACATGGAGATAACATTGATAACATGATGATAACACTATGACACAAGTTATTTCACATTATTTTCAAGTTGCTAATATAATTCAACTTATTCAAAATCTAGTACGGTAATTTCAAATATTTATATTATACGTATTATTATTGATCTTTATTTAATGAGTTTGAATATTTCTCGGAATCTGTGTGGGATATTTGTAAAAAGTAGTTGGAAATTATTTATGCATTTGTGGGATTCATAAATAATGCAAAGGCAAGTTGGTCGGAATTAGCCTTTCTAATTGCTACTTATTATAGTCTGCACCATTAACGACACGCCACATTTGAATTTCTTACACAAAATCCTTCCAGCTATTTACCCAGACCAACTGGATGATAACAGGGTAAGAATAACTGATAACAAGTGATAACCTATGATAACAGTTGATAGCCTACGATAACATGTTTTCGAATGCCTCTTTAAGTAAACAGTAACGTGATTTGAGATAAAGCACAATCGGTGCAAAGACGAGAACCTAACACTGATAACAGATGATAATAGACTGATAACCGATGATGACATGTGTGAACAAATATGTTGGATGTGCAGTAAGTAAACAGTAACATGATTTTGATTCAAAGATAAAGCACATCCACGTTAATACACAAAGTAAATAAGGATGAATTTATATAATGATGTTAAGATCTGATAACATAATAACTACGAATAATAGAGATAACAATGAAAAGTAAATTAACAATCGAATGACTACCACTTAACCTAACAACTTTACGTAATATACAAAATAAAACATAATAACTATTACTAACGATGATAGTAGACGACGATGATGATAGTGATGATAATAAAAGGAATGTGTCAACCGAAGTGGGCGAGAATAATCAATTGAGTTGACAAGATGTAAGAGGCCGGCGTCAAATCGAGATTTCACGCGTTTTTACACGCCCTGTCACAGCCAATCAACACAAGACCTGCCCTGGTGAGGGTCCGCAACCCTTAAATGAGTTACAATGTGTTATCAACATGTTATCATATTTGACTAAGGCGTTATCAACAGTTAACAATGTGTTACAATCCACTAACTCAAATTCCATTCATTCGATGCCTTAAGAATCGTTAGTAACCGTTCCGTACTCATATTTCATTCCATCGATTACTTTTACTATAAAAACTTATTACTATAACTTTATTATCTTTTTATCATTAAATTCTAACAACTATCAGCATTTCCATCTAACTATTATCACAAGCTATTTCCCCTTAACTTCGATGTATAACGTTTTCCTATTTACTATAGATAATAATTTACTATAGATATAATAATAACAATCGAATAATGATTCGGATTCATGGAGTAACCGTTCTGTACTCGTTACTTACTCAGTGTGAAAAGCCAGAGAGGCGCCATTTTGGAAGGTTGACAATCGACAATCGACAGTCGACTGGCCAAAGCAGATGTTTCCTATAAAAGCTCTCCTCGTAAAGTATGTCCTTTCGGAGCCATTCAAATGACAGGACCCTCAAAAGCGACCCCCATCTTTTTGTTAAACCCCCTCCCACTCCAAAAAAACCCCACCATTTCACCCCCTCCCCACTTTCCCCCACTTTCCCCCACTTTCAAGGGTTAAAACGGTCCACCACGTCCTGTAATCATTTCCTAAAACTCCCAAACAAGTTTTACACATTTTCCGAAGATTTTGAAGCTTCCCAAATTTCCCACGTCTTCCCAAAGGTTTCCCACTGGCTCCCACGTGCTTCTTGCGTTCTCCAAGGTCTCCCAAAGACCTCAAAGTGTGTGTAAAGGCGGTCAAAGGTTAGCGGGGGATGGTGCTATGAATTGAACATGAGGTGAGCAGACGAGGTTAACAGCGGGGGTTGGACTTTTGTAGCTTCAACCATCGATAAAAAATACAAAAAATCGTAAAAGCCTATTGGATGGAGATGTAACGAGAGAGAGGGTTGGCAACTCAGAAGAGTCTTAAGAATCTCATCAAGAATCTCACAATGAATCTTGGAAAGTTTCTAGTTTGAACACTGAAAATGACTTTTTATTTCACAAGAAAAAAGCATATTAATATCAATATGTCTCACAGACAGACACTCAAATGACGAAAATTGAAATATAATTAAATTAATAATCGATAAAATTTTTTAGACGAATCGATTTAAATGAGAATAGAAATCCTGTAAGTAGGAATGTAACTGCGCCAGTGAAGGTCTGTCGTCCGGACTCATTGCCCAGCAGTACGCCATCACAGCAAACCTTGTTATTTCAACATATGTATTAGATCATGTAATATTATATAGTATGAGAACTTACAGTTCATCAGGGCAATTGAGGGGTTGCGCTAATCTGTAGCCATCACGGAGGTAAGGCGCCATTTCGAAGGGATCCACTTCGAGGTAAGGCTGCTGGCCCAGCGTCGTCAACTCCCACAGCAGCACGCCAAACATCCACTGCAATGTATCATTTAGATTTAACTTCAATCCCATCTTGGACATATGTAGGACTTACCACATCAGAGGCGAAAGTGTATTCTTTTTGTAGGATACTCTCGACGGCCATCCACTTGATGGGGCGATTCTCGTAGTCGCCCAAACAGTGATAGTCGCTGGGGAACAAGTCACGCGACAGTGCCGTGTCGCACAACTTGACTCGCAGCTGCTCATCAACTCTGAAAACAAATAAAACAAATAATAATATTAATAATAATAATGCAATAGACAAAGAGCACAAAAAATAAGATAAATAATAGAATCACACAAGCGAGAAACCCATCCATCAACCTTGAGACTCGGAGACTCTTACACAGATAAAGAAACATCCTTTTATTCGTTTCTTTCTATTTGATATTCACACAAAAAAGAACCGGTAAAAAACTGGTGAAAAACCGGGGGGAAACACGATCGATCATCACATGCTTTCTGCTTCAAGCAAAGGGGAATGTGCTTGGTTTTTAGACGCTTGCCTAATTGATTTTTTGACTGTGTGGCCAGTTTCGAAAGCTTGGCTTTCAAGATTAGACAACCAAAGACTACGCCCAAACCAACTTTAGATAACAATCGATTACGAAAAGCAATTAATTCTAAAAATTGCTGTGTTATCACTGTGTGTGATCGAAATTTGTAAGATGTTAACATAAGTGATTTGAAAGCTATTGAATCGTTTGAATTGTTTCGACCAGTGGTTAGAGGATTTGTAAACGATTAATTGATTACTTAAGAATCAAATACTTTGGCAATCGATTTATAAATCGATTACTTACATGCAGTTTCTGGTGCCGATATCCTTGTGGATGAGTTTTCTTCGGTGGAGATACTGGAGAGCGAGCAACAGCTGCAGGGACATATCGACAACCGACTGCGTTGTCAACGATATCGATGACGAGTTTTTGTATCGTTGGAGAAATCTATTGGGAATCGACACAAAATTAGATCGTTGCTTGGGATTATTCGGAGTGAATGGAAGTTGTACCTTTTGAGATTGGCGAACCCGTCGTGCGGGTAAATGAGCATGGGACTTCCGAGTTCCGGTTTGCACAGTGCCATGACACTCTGGATGTTCCGGTGGTTGAGCGCATTGAACGTCAAACCCTCCTGGAACATCATCGATATTTGCAGCGAAGAGGCCTGATCTGCTCCAATAAATCGATCAATCAGTCAATCGATCAATAAAGGAATCGATCGAATTAGTAAATCGATTAATCATTCCAACGTACAAAGGAATGAATGCATCAATCGATTCAATCAATCGAATCAGTCAACTCTAGTTAACCGGACAACTATATCGACAAATCGATAATCGAGTCTCTTACCTGTGACTGTTTTGACATAAACTTCTTGCTCGATTCCGGCAATATCGATATAAACTCCATGCAGCAATCGACCGAAGGTACCTTCCATGCTAACTCCTCTCAGCTTGACCTTTGACCTATTCCAATTTTTCACTCAATTAATACAACATTCAGTTTCACGTATTCAACAACAAAAAACTGACCTGTCAACGGCTAATTGGTTTATTTTATCTTTCACGTCTCGTGACTGGAGTGTGACTCGACTGTCCAGGGTAGATACTGAATATCCATTGACGGGATGTTCAAGCATCTTCTGTGTGTTCGTAGTCATGATGGGTACAGCGTAGATAGGCGTCCGTCGGAAGGAAGCACAACTGCTGTGACTCTTGCTGGAAGCGTTACTATTAGGCGGGTGGAAATCAGGCGTCTCTACTCGCTGCAAAAACGCTGTCCCTGACGACTCTCACCCAAACCGTTTACCCTTTTTAGACTATCAATTAATTTTTATTGAATGAAATTTTAAAATTGAATTTTACCCAATGATTCCTTGTTGCCTGCGGCGTTTATTCCTGCGCCGGAAGCAGACAGCGGAAGCCACAGCCACAAGGGCGGCAATTAATCCGCACACGCAGCCAATGGCGATGTAGAAAACGTGCGCATTGGGATTCTGGACGTTCGCTGATTCGCTGGAAGGAATGGCCGCGTTGTGACTGGAGTTCGGATCTAATTCCACCGGATGTGAAGCTTCCACATCCGGACCGGATATAGCGCTATTCCAGATCGGATTCTCGTCTTTTAGAAAACTTAAGTTATCACTAATTTACCAATCATTAGGTTTAGGTTTTTACCTTTAAGACAAATTTTCTTCCTTCGGAAAACGAGTGCTGTCGGTTCTCTGGCTGCTTTGGAAAGGGTGACATTGACGGTAAAGGTGACATCCACTTCGGCGGAAGCTAGTCCGGAACACGGAAGACTCAAGCGGAAGGTCTGCGGACGCGTCGGTACAGCGCCGGAACGCGAAATGTTCAACAGAGGAGACGGAAGAATCGCTGGATTCGATACGTTGACATCCAGAGAGTATGGAAGCTATTTTCAATTAATATATCGATTTAACTATCTTATTCAATCGATATTTAATTCTAAATTAAAGTAAATGCAATTATAATTAAGCTAAATGGATTTTTTGGCAGAGTGTTTGCGTTTCGCTTAACATGAGGCGAACAGCGTCGCTTTGGTGGACAATGGTGTGACAAAAGGCGTTGGATGGCCGTAGTAATTGTCCATTAGATCAGAGCGGCACTTTATTGAGTGTGTGACAATCGAGAGGCGGCACTTTTCACTTTGTCGAAAGTGAAATTGAAAGAAAAGCGACGCGGAAGAAACGATTCTTTGCGGTTTTCTTGAATGTCCGCTCTCCCCGTGCGCGCATTTGGGACAAACTTTTGTTCCAGGAACTTTGTGAGACGCCGATGAAAACCTCCGAATGGAACAACTGATGACAATTGACAATGTCTTCTTATGTGTAGTTTCGTATTGCGTTCCTGGAGAGTACGGTGACGTATAGTTAAAGCTTCCGGGATTCATGGAAGAATCTTAGGGAAAATTTTATGAACTTTTGAGAATCTTTGGAGAATCTCAGCCAAACAGAGCGTGAATGATTGAACAGGATATAAGGACAAAAAAGCTGATCTAGAGGGATTCGTAACTAGCCGGAAAATTTCGCAACGATAACTTGATAACATTGTATAATTTTTTACAAAGTTGCGGACCCCTTGTGGTTTAACGCCCCAACCGCAGCTCGGCCAAACGTAACGCCGAAGGGTTTGCAACTCGCACGAAATTTTCAAGATTCTTAATCCCAGAATGATTCTTGATTCGCCAGAATCGTACTGAACCTCTCTTTCGTTGCCTCTTATGGAGAATATTTTAAAGAATCTTGATTCTCACCAAGATTCTTAGGAATTGTGGTTACGATTCTTGGGAGTAGCAGATCCCCTAGCGGACAGTTCCCACGGAAAAAAAATTCTATTAAGGCGAAACTGATGAATAAATCAACAACAAACAATGCGGTTTCTTTACAAGAATCGTTAACTTCAGTTTTGTTGAAAACTCAAGAATCCCAAGAATCAAGGATTCTTCGTTCAACCACGAACTGTGTTAGCTGAAATAGTCCATTCCCTACCAACACTTTTATTATCACTTGTAACGGTTTAAAAATCATAACATAAAATTAATATCAAATCACAAATTCTTGTAAATTTGCCAAGTTCTTTTCTCTGAAATTCATATTATGCCATGTCTCAGTTAAATTAATAAAACTTAATCGTACGGGAACATCTGCTAGGCTCTGCCATGAGAAGTGCAGTTCTCCGATGTGCGCTGGAACGGAACGACAAAGTTGAGCGCGTATTCATTGATGACACCTTCCCGCACGTAATACAGTTCCGCTGACAAACCTGAAAAATTCATTCAAAAAGACACATTTAATTCAGTTATCTTGTCGTTATTGTTGTAAGCGTATATCTAAGGTTGCGAACCATCTTTTGAGGACTGAAAAGGAAACATCCATTAGGTTGATAACACATTATCCGTATTAACACACAGCCGTAAATAACTGGGATGGGGATTGGGAATTGATTCCTGACACATGCCATGTTCACATCAGAAAAAAGACGTAACCCCCCACACACAACTTCCTTTACCAAAACATATGAGAGACGTTTCCTACCCTCTCTTATGTTATCATATGTTATCAACGGGGCCTTTTTAGGGTTTTTGTGCCCTCCTTTGCAGTTGGCGTTCGTCTCGGGTTCCATGTTTGGCACCTGGAACAAAAGTTCCATGGGCGACGACTAAAAAATCCCTCAAAAATTACTTTGTCATTTGAAACTCCACGCACAGATCCTATTTCCAACGTCCACCATGTCCCCCCACGCTTGGGAAACCTTGGGAAAACTTGGGGAATCACGTAAGAATCATTTCAGGACTCTTTCTGCGATTCTAAAACCACGATTCCCTGCAGCGAAATGCTATTTTGGAACGAAACGACATTTACCACCCGTCGATCGTCATTTGTTTCTGATCGCCCGCCGCTTCTCATTTGTTTTGACCTTAAAGAAAAGACACGCCCACGTGGCGTTGTCCAAGAAGTGTTGAATATTTTTAAATGTTTGAATATGTTGAATATAAAAAAGCGATCGTTGGGAATGGTGAATATTCACAGAGTTCGCAGGTCAGCCACGAATCGCATATATAACAGTCCGACAACACAATATGCGCCAATGGAGCCAATTTTCCAATCAAATTTATCTCTTATATAAAAAATAAATTTATTTATTTAAACATGTTTTGTGTAGGTATTGAAACATGAAATGGCGAAACCCGTTTTGTGCTGATGCGAAGACGCTGTTCACTGAGTCGCGCGCATTAATAAATGACGTCCTTTAAAGTAACCAACCATTTGACCAAGATTCTGGAGATTCTTGCAAAGAATCCTGTGGGAAGCCATGAATCTGAAAAGTTGTCAGCCCCCCCCCCCATTTGGCCTAAACGGTGACCAATTGACCACCAACGGCTCTTTAAAAACCTCCTCCATTATTATGACTATTATTATCATCATCCTTCTTTTTGAAAATTTCCTCCTTTTTAAACAGCCGCAGGCCTTCGTTTTACACCTCGTTAACAAGTTCTCTTGGTTCTTTACTCTAATATTTGAGCTCCTCGCCGGCGTATTTTTGCACGATGGTTACGTGGTAACGTTGCAGCATCAGAATCAAAAGGTCCCGAGTGCAAATCCTGCAATCCGACAAGATCTTTTTCCCTTTAAAAAGATTTACAGAACTAGAAAAGGAAAATCTTCTGGAGAAATGGACAGATAGTGATTGACATTTTGACGACTCGTTAAAATCTGGAACCTATTAAGCCCTTGCCTAATTAGTGGCATTTTAGGGACAAAAGTGTCACATTCTCCTTCCGGAATTTTCTTTTCGTTTTTCTTTGGTTCGAGAAAATCTTTGTTAAGTTGTGTTCGTAAGTTTTATTTCTAGTGAGAGAAAAGATGGTGGAGGATAAAGTGCCAAGGGAAAGGCGATATTTTAGTGGCCGGTTTGAAGTTTGTAATGGCTGCTCAGTGGGCGACAGGTACTTGGGGGGTGATTTTTCAGGTAGCCGTGCAAAACGCCACTTGTGGAACACAAGAAAGGAAACTTCCAATGCTCAGGAAGGTTTCCAGTAAAAGACGAAGAAAAAGAAGTAAAAAGACAAGTTGCAGATGAAGAGCACCGATAATCCCACGCCTTTTTAGCCGTTTTCCACTATGGCTGCTGACCTTTGTGCTTATCTCCTTTCTCAGTCTTATTTCAAGATTTCTATTCTTTTTTTCTCTCTCTCTCTTTTTAATCTCTCAAATATATTGGCAGCTGTCAGAAAAGCCTGCCAAAGAAACTTCTTCTCGCTCCCACGTATCTTAAGAATGTATTTATCAAAGGAAAAAAAATGTAAACAAAAAGTCATCCCAAAGAAAAAAGAACACCCACAGTGGTTCCACATCAAGTGGAATTCGCTCTCGTTTGTCAACAAGGTGCGAAACATTTGACAACAAAAAAATCATCACAAATAGTAAACATCTCAAAGACCGACACAAAACAACAGATCGTTCGATTTAAAAAAAGAACGAAGTTCTATCGTTCTACGTTAGAATGTTCTATGCAAAAAAAAAAAGAACATCGTAAAGTGCGTTCCAAACAGAACGAAACACTCGGAAGGAACTTGTTCGACATCGAAAAGAACGTCCGAATGCTCGACGACAAGCCAACCGAACATCCGGTTACCATAAACATTGGTAAGCGAATCAAAGGTTCCGTAAAAAGCTCGGGGAAAAATGCGAAATGCTTAAAAGGGGAGAAAACTTACGACCGAATTGGAAACCTAAAAATTAGTGAAAGCTCGCAACCGAAACTGTCTAATGCAAAAGCGAACGCAAATTCTGCTGCTTGTAAAACTTACCCAGTAACTTTCGCACTTCTCTCTGATTCAGAAACAAATTCAGTTTTCCTTCACATAAGGTCATCATCGCCAGACACAGAACACAAATAATCCCTTTCCCACACCACATTTTGAATATTGATAGTTAACTAATCAGATTAACATCCAATTGCAGAAACGAGTGACAGCTGCTAAATCCTGAGCGCAGTGACGGGCACCCGCTCTATACGGCGTCTCAAACGCGACTGAACTGAAGTTTGTCTGCTTCGACGGGTAAATGGATACTTAAAACAGTAGGCGGAGCTGGAAAATAGCCCCAGGGCATAACGTGTTCTTCTCATTATTTGCATAAGAAATTGCCATTTTTTTAATTTACCAAGACTGATGATTTCATGCTGAATACCAATTGTGGTGCGCTCGTAACTTTTGCGCACACCAAAACTTTCTACCATGGATAAATATTGTTTGAATAAATAGAATAAAGTAACAAGAGAAATAAACAAATAAAAGGAAGATTCTTTCTGGTTCTTTTTCAAGTGCACGTAACAAGCACGGAAAAGTTACCGACCCCCGCCGTTTGTCTTTGAATAATGCACGAAGGTGCGAAGAGTGAAAAAGCTGCACGACTGCATTGTATGCTCACAGACTGAAATTGATTACGCTTAAAGCTTGTTTAATTATGGCTCAACGACCAAAGCGGGTTACAAAAAAACTCGGTCGTAAGTATAGCATTAATCAGAGGGAGACACCAGACGGCACAGACACAGTTCAAATGGCCATATTTGCACTGAACGCGATCCGTTCATTGATTTAACTTGTCAGTTAAGTTCAGTTTCAGCTCACCATTAAGCTCAACTATAAATGAAACGGACCACGCGCTGACAAGGCAACTTTCAATCCAGAAAATTTCTTCAGAGCTTTAATGACTTGTTGTATCGTTACTTTTTCTGAAACAAACACTTTCTACGTCTACTCTTCTTCGTTGGCTTCGTGTTCAGGGAATTATCTCTATATATATAGTGCACTTAGGCTTGGGATATAAATTGACTTGGGGCCCAGCACTCTCCCAGTTATCTGCCAGCATAAAAAGACCAAGAGGGGGATAGTAACCCTACACAAAACCTGTTTTACAACTTTTTTTTTACAACCGTCAATCCCACAGCCCATTTCTACGAATCATTTCAATTACTGTTCATTTTCAATATACTGGAGGTTCTCGGTAGGAGCTTGAGAACAGTCCCTGTTTTAAATAAGTGAATATCAAGGAAGGTTCAGCCGAGGGAATCTCGTTTATATTTATCACGCCCTTGGAGAGTTTCTCGCCCAAACGATTGACGTTTCAATCGCTCAACGTTTTATGGTCAAGATGGGAAAACAAGACAAGCAACTGGCACGGAATTGACTCCAACGCCCATGGCACACACCGCAGGATTCTCGCTCAAGATTCTTGCCCACTCCAACAAGAATCCTGCTTTATCACCTGCGTATCAGAGGAAAGCCAAATTAGGGCTTTTTTAACGTTTCTTTTTCCACCTTTTCGAGCTCTGTTTAATCGACTCTCAATTTGACCACAACTGGGACCGTCCGTAGATCAAGCATACACTGAAATGACTTACATCCGCAGTTTAATGGACTTTTTGTACCTAATTGTTTTTTTCTAGGGGGAAGTCTTAATAACTTCAGACGTAAGAAATTAAAAACAATTTTTTTATTTCTTGCTACTGTACTTCAGCAACTTTCAAGAATTGCAAACCAAATCGTGTCGCGTGTTACCTTCACGTGCTTTCTGTCATTTATTATGCGTTATCACTGGACATCAGAGGAAAACAGCATTTCTCGACCATCCCAATTCGCTGGAACTAACGACAGTATGTCGAATCTTTATTCTGTGTCGATGCTGAAGGACTACAAAGGAACAGATGAAACGTTGAATCACACACAAAGTGATGTCAATGCGAGAAATGCCCTGCATCATCACCAATCGATTAATATCGATGACACCGTGGCCAAATCGATTGTCAGACACCAGATGGGAGTGAGAAGGCGAGGACACCCGCAGATGCCATCACTTTTACCGCGACACATGACAAATCATTTGATTCGCACTCCATCTCGTCTGATCGTTAATTCCATGCAAATGCCATTCCATTTCCACCCCAGCATATGATTCCCCAGCCATAACGCACTTGAGCCTTGGATTTTTCCCCAATCCCTTACCTTCGGGGAGGCTTGGTGGGATGGCTCGGGCAAAAGGTGGGCGGGTGAATGAAACACCTGAGCAAGGAATGACCAGGTAAAGCAGAAAGACACCACGGGAGAGCTTTTAGCTGGAGGTGAGAGACCAAGCGACATTATTCACGTGCTGCACAAATATCTTTAACGCCCCCCTGAACTTTTCCCCCTTGGCCAACCCCCTCAGAAATCCTCCACACACTTCCAAACAACAGCCGAAGGAGGGTCGGCAACCACTGGGAAACTGGCGGAGTTCGCTCTTGTGGTTCTATAGTGGAAACTTATGAAAAGACGTTTCAATTGTGTTTTGCTTTCTGTCGAGGTTCTAGTGGCAATGCCTTTTCTGCGAGAAATTTTTCGCCCCGAACGAAAAGCTTCTTCTTCCTTTTGAGGAATTGAAATTTCAGATAGAATGGTAAGAGGACTCCCTGCCCCGTATTGTCGTCTTTTGTCCCCCGCGCTCCTCTCCTGTTTCCAGCAATGCTTCAGGACTTTCTGTCAGAAAACAATAATATATTTCTCTGGCTCTCCCTGGGCCATTCTTAGGTGTCAGTGGAAAACGGTTTCGTATTATTCACTCAGAAAAAGCAACTTCATTGTTTTTCCCACGGAGTAAGAAATTTTATTTCTCAATATTTTTGGTTTGGCATAAAAACTGCTATTGAGAAGATCCCTGTAGAGCGTACAACTTTCGGTCCTGCAGTGAAATCAATGAAAAACCTTTTAAAAAAGAAATCCTACCAAAAAGACACTTAATGATCGAGTACCTGTTCACCAACAGATGGACGGAGGTTTCGTAAAGCCGCTTCAAAATGTCGCTGGCAAATCTGCAAATGACTTGGCTTAGAAAGTTGAGGGTTTTCGTTAACAGCCCGTATTGCGGCTTCCTTGAGCAGAGCCGCAAGATCAGCGCCCGTATAACCGTCCAGCTGCGATAACATCCCAATTTTCAAAAGACTCACGTCGCTTCCCAGCATTGGTTTCGTCCCATTCTGCAATACCAAACGGAAATACGTAATCCGTAGCTGAATATCATCGATTATTATTGTCAAACCTCAGTAACGGCACTTAGAATATCTACACGTTCCGCAGCCGAAGGAAATCCTACGTGAAGAACTTTATCGAAGCGACTTCTCTCCAGAAGTGCGGGATCGATTAAATCTATTCTTCGGCATTCGGCAATTATGTATAGGCCATCCCTCGAATCTACTGCACCAAGCTCCGTCAGAAGTAGATGTAAAAGATAACTAGAGATCTCTGTATGGATTTTGCTTGAAGACAACGACTCCAGTCCTCCGAGAAACACAACACAAGGTCTTGAATTTCTTGCTCTGGCAAATAAGTGATGAACCACTGTGGACTTTAGCGTAAATTCTTTGGTAATCTGCAATAAAAGATCATTTCAGTTCGAGATTTCAGAGGACTATTGTAAAAAATGCAACCTGACTCCTTAACAGAGATTCTTCAACAGCAATAAGATTGGCTCTGCTCTTTGGCTACAGCTTTATGAGGCTTTTCCATCCCGAAGGACCACAAATTAAAATGCAGCACTGGGACAAAAAAATTTTATAACAGCAGTCTAATAGGATCCTTTTAAACATACAAAAAGTATTGAAGCAACTAAAACCGAAGAAATCATAGCAATCAATACTATAATCAAAGAGCGTAGTTCTTGTTTAATGTGAGATAACGCTCCTATCTGATTCCATGTGGTTCTGGAAGCTGTTATAAATCCTTCTCTCAAAGCAGAGGGCTGGATATGTCCGAGAGCGTCCAGAAAATCCTCCGTTCTTAAAATCACCGGTTGAGAGATATCATACAAAAGCTTCTTTGATGCAGTTTCGCCGGAACTATCTAGAGCACGATACTTTAAAATTAAAATTACTTACAGACTGATTTGTTTTCAATAAATACCTCGGCCATTCGAAGGGCTGGCTTTTAAGCGAACATTCGCAGCAATAGCTTGTCGAACAAGTGCTGCGAGATCTGCCCCGACGAAACCAGAAGTTCCCGCTGAGACTTTCTCTATATCAAGGTCTCTTTCCACATGAAAGGATCTCAGAAGAACTTGAAGTATTTTAGCCCGTGAAGATGAAATGGGGATTCCTAGTCCGACGTCCTTGTCAAGTCTTCCTGCCCTTTTCAGAGATGGATCTACGAGACTTGGGCAGTGTGAGGAAGCGATAACTATCACTGGAGCTGAGGTACCCAAATCATCAAGAAATCCACGAAATCAGCGAGAAATCCTTCGTCTGATCCGTATTCCTCAATTCCATCAAGGAACAAGATGCACGGTGCAGTTTCTTTAGTTTTATAAAGTAACCGCTTCAGATCAATTAATCTTGTTTGGCCTGCATGTAGCTTGAATAAGGGCAAGTTGTATTCCTACTTAAAATAACGTTACAATTCGTTAACATTTCGCATTTATATGGTACTACCCAGCAATTGCTTGGACGATTAAACTTTTCCCTGTTCCAGGTGGCCCGTGCACGATGAGGCCTCGGGAAGGAGTCCCTGTTGATTTCCGTAAAATTTCCGATTCATCGCCAGTGAAACAAACACGGTTATTTCCTGCAGTGCATCATCACATCCCCCGACATCGGCAAAAGTTACAGTAGATTTCACGGGAAAGTACACGCTTTGTTCCAAACTTGCAACGGCTTCGTCTTCTTCCAGTATATGCTTCCTCGATGAGCTTGGTCTCTAAACAGAAAACAAAACCAAATCAGAGATGTGAGTTTGCAGGAATGTAAAAATATGGAGAATGTGAAAAGTTACGTGGATGTTAAGAACGGGTGAAAAGTTATCAGTTCTGCCATTCCCACAAATACTGGGACTTCCACTCTGAGAAATATCACAAATATCTTGCTGCTCGAAAAGATGATCGCTCGCAGAAGAAAGGTTCCCACTGCTCAAGCAGTCTGCCACGCTAGGTGAACTTTTCCTCGCTCCGTCCATTTCAACCTTTACTGAGCTAGAGACTAAAAAGCATATGCTGAATTAGTTTTTTTATACTTTTGTTACTTAATCAAGCAATTTACCAAGTAAAACCAAGTCATCACAGTTTTCTGCATCCTTCTCGTCAGAATTGCAGCTTAAATTATCCGGCGTTGCTCTCAGAAACACATCACCATCAAGCTTTACCGTTTCGCACTCTAAGTGGGTTCGGTATTTCCTGTTAAACGTAGTGAGCCACGTATTAGACGCTTTGAAATCTTCTATACCACAGGATAGGGCAATTTCTCGAGCTCTCTGCCTGATCGACAACCCTGTAAGCTGTACATGGTTCGCTCTGCACTCGTTGACATACTGCAGTACAAGACTGTTGATTTCCGGAAGTCGTTTTTTCACTTGAGATCTCCGTTCATCTTGCTTCGTGTTGCTGAAGGTGCTCAGAATGTCATCTTTTCTCTGTAGTATCTCGAAAACCTGCGTTTTCCCTATTCCGAACTGGGCAGCTAGAGTGCGGAGGGCAGTTCCCTTGGTTTCCCGCTCCCGAATCAACAGCACTTTTTCCCGCAGACTTATCGAGTGTCCTCGACTGGAGCTTCTCTTTTTAGCTTCGGGTTGCATATCATCCATCACGCATCACATTCAGCTAGACATGAAGTCTGGTAATAATGAAACGTCATTTATTCCAGAAAGACTGGCCGACTTAATTTAAATTATTAGTTAAAAAATGTAAACAATCTGAATCCAACATCAAACATACCAGTCCAGGTTAACCTTCCTAACCAAAGAAATTACTTCAACTTCATAGCTTGAAATAATATGAATTTATACTTTTTTGCATGCAGTACAAAAACGAGGACAAAACACAGACGAACGCGTTGTCCGTGTCCGTGTCCGGTCATGTCCGGACTGTCCGTTTTCATGTTTGTGTTATATTTTAACCACTAGATGTCAGGTGTGCACGGTAACAAAGCTTATTCAGCAAGAGGACTGGTTATAAAGAAAAGCCCGTA